>JAXRJS010000014.1:2560000-2710000 GCA_037127375.1 Dione juno
TTTCGGTTCGTAGTCTGTCTCCCGAAAGGAAATCCTTTTCTAAGACCAGGAAAACATGAATGCTATAACTATTACATAAATAAAAATATTCAATAATTTTATTTATGTAATAGTTATATGTAATTTAATAATACATTTTTTATTTATGTAATAGTTGTATTAAATTTGTTTAACTAAATGAATTTCAACTCCGCGAAAATGGCGTCAGATATCAGAGAGCTAGAAGGTTTCCTTTATACATTGGTAACAATATAACTATTAAGAATAGAAAAATACTTAAAGAAAACATATAAAAATTTGACCGCAGCGGGATTCGAACCCGCGCGTTCTTCTTTACGCTGCGTCGCAATTCTTATATGCTTTATACAATTTATTACGTTGTTATCATCTCTGTAGGGAGATTTTTTACAAATTTTCGCTATACAAAGATTATTGCGAAGAACAATCATTTGGCAAGAGAGAATGCTATTTTTATTAAATATTTTGATGATTTTTAAAGTGTTAATCGATATTCCTAATAAATTATTTATTCTTATTATTTATTATTATTCTTCTTGTTCTTATTCTTCTCACAGCTCGACTAAAGGTTGAAAGTGAAACGAAACGCTCTCAAGAACTTTGGGCTGCTGGAGCGTCTTTACTAGCGGCCACTAAAAAAGGCGAACCATACATAAAGGTTGACAGGGAATTGAAGGCTATTGAAAAAGCATCCGGTATGTTTTTTTTAATTCTCATTTCCACACAGTGAATACATGTTGACTGAGTCTCTACAGTACAGGAGGCTACCTATTCGCCTACCTACTTACTTACCTACCCACTTACCTACCTACCTATCTACCTATCTACTTACATACCCACACACCATCTGGACACAATCTGGGCAATTGAGCGGAGAGTGGGAAATGCGAGTGTCTTGACACTAGGTTCTCTCTACTCTGCGATATGCGGAATATAACGTGAAGCAAACATACAGCGTATTTAATCAATCATTAAATATGTTGTTCTAAATGCATAGAAATGAAATGAAATGATGCAAAAGAAATCTAATTTATTTATTATTTAAATTACATTGAAGCAAGCATGTAATATACTAGTTTCGATAATTCAATTATAAAATTTATAATAAAAATATAATGTGTTTCGGTTGTTTATTTAAGGTGATGGCGATAAATTAGTTACGACAGTATTGAAAGCGATACCGGAATCTGTGAGAGAAAAGGGGGTAGTGCCGGAGAGCGTGTTAAGAGAAAAATATCATATGGTAATAAATATACCTATAAAGTGTTAGTTCTTTAGTGCACAAGATGCTTTACCTGCTCAAATACAATTTTTATTGTCTTTTAAATGTTATTTGCATAAGGATATAAAATATTTAAAAAGCAAATTTTGAGCTCGTACCTTTTCGAATAGGTCGAATGCTTCAGTGTAGCCATATTATGTTCTTATCGAGCAACGTCGGTATCTCATACACTTCTTACAACTTATTTACCTTACTAGTAGCTCTATAGGGAGATTTTTATATTTTTTTTACCACAAAGATCGTATTCGTAATCGTTCGTTATCCATTTCTATTTTAATAAAGTCCTAAAGGAAATTGTGATGCGTAAATCAAGATTTTGTGTAGAAACTAAAATTAGAGAAATAATTGCAAGGAGCGAAACGTTTAGAGCGAAGTCAGTATGTTACTTTGGTAACATAATTTTGTCAGTCATTGAAATGAGTAAGATGGTGATAAATGATACTTAAATAACATATAAAAATTTGAACGATTAGAACCTTAGAACCTACGCTTAGAACCTACGCCTCATGGAAATCGTCCAAGCGGTTTGACACTAAGCCATGCGTTGAAATTCTTATATGCCTTTATACAACTTATTACGTTTTTTATTAAATGTAGTAAACTTATTACATTCAAATTTTTATTATGCGTTTTCTTTAAGTATTTTTTCTAACCTTATTTGTGGATTAACATTTCAAAAACCATAAAAATATGATGAAATGGTCAATTATAGTAAAAAAATATATAATTTATTAGATGGAATCGACAGCATTGAAAGTAGCCCTCGTAGAGCAAGAAGGAGCGCCGCTACCGGTGTACTTTATGTCTTGGCTTCAGTCTATGTTACTTTTCATGAAGGTAATACATTATTTTCTTCTTCATGAATAAATCTTTTATATTCTGACAATACCTTGCCGTCCGACTTCCTTGAAATTTTTCATATGTTTGTCCGGAATAGGAACGTTGGAATGGTACGTGGAAGTAGACAACTACAATTACTAGGTATTATTAGGTCACAGTACTTAACGCCGCGCTTTGTCTCACTAATTAATATTTTTGAATAAGCATTGCGCTTTATATAATTTAATATATATTATATTTTTTCAGTTATCGGGTATTCCACAGCAAGAAATCGATACGTTGCCACAGGAGCCCTTTGAAGATTTGGATACTTTTGATCTATTACAGAGAGCTAGGTAAGATTTTAAAAGACTTTTTGGATTTTTTTTTGAAATATGGGGCACATATTGTCTTAAAACTAGTTTCCTGGATACAGCGTGAAGCAATTGAAAAAGATTATAATAATAAAGATTTTAATAAAATTTCCACAGATTTTGGATAGAACGTGGCAATTTAGCTGCAGCTATACGCTACGTGAGTTCCTTAGAAGGTGCATCTCGCGCAGCTGCAGCATCTTGGCACGATGCAGCCAAATCTCATCTCGAGACGAAACAAGCGGCCGAGGCTATACTAGCCCACGCTGCGTCCATGGGCCTGCAGTATATATGATATTTAATATGTACTTACCTATTAGTAAATGTTTAGTCTATTATTATGGGAAATTGTTGTGCTTTTGATATAAGGTAATAAACACAATGAGAATTTTGAATTTTTGATTTTGATATTTATTATTATGTTTCTCTTATGCGAATTCTCGGGTTCAAACTAATCTGGTCTTTTAGAAGGCTTGCGTTGTACACAGGTCCAGCACGAGAGGCTCCTTAGAGATAAAATATTTTACTGTGACGCATCACCCGGGATCCATTTCTGATTTAACCATAAGTAATTTAAAAGTAAATGGCCCAGAGATGAACGGATCGTAGAAGTTATGGAAATTATGAAAACCTAAACTGGGACTATGGAATATTATTATTATTATTATATCCTCATTGTTATTGTTTTATTGTTAGGCGGAATTTCTTTAAATCACAAAATCAGAGAGCAGAGTGTATTGACACTAGATCTCTCTGCCTACTCAGCGTGCATATATATTCAATAGAAATATCTGCCAATCGGTCGGGCGATTCGCGAAGTACCTACTCTATAGGTTCAGCTCGGCTCATACCTTTTGATTGCGTTGACTTAGTACAAGTTAAAAGTTTGATTTTCCTATGCTTCAAGGGAATAGCGACTTGGATATTTCATATTCATTTCAGCCAGCTTGATCAACGAGATTTTGAGAAAATGGTTTTGACACACGGACAGAAAGACACACGGACAATCAAGTGATCCGTTTTTGTCCTTTTGAGCTGCAAAACCCTAAAAAAGCAAATTAGACTCATAATTTTAATTTATATTATGTATGTATGTATGTATGTATGTTTAAATTGATGTACGATGTCATGCTGAAAACCACCACATTGCGTGTGGAAGGTAATTATATATTTACATATAAATCATATCGCTAAATGGTATTTCAGCAATTTTTTGCAACATATTTTCATAAGCAAGTATGTAAGTAATATAATTAATTACAACAGTTTACTTTACTCTAATTATAACTTGATGAAGTATTTAAGTCATTAGTGTTAACATGATTGTAACGTGTTAGATGTTACTATTAATAAACGTTTCTAAGGCAATTTATTATTTTTGTTGATCAATTTGCGAATAAACAAATTATTTTACTACTAATTTTTGTAATTCGCAGTATTTCTTATTATAAAACTTGCGTTACTTAAAACGGTACGGGCAGATTACCTTTGCCAGACCAGACAGACTACGACCAGAGCGGTGTGTAACAAATAATTTGGATAAAATCGTTATTAAGTGTTACTTTTGAACACTTGTGTATCCTATGTGTGAATAGGTTTTATAAGGCAAGAGGCAATGCTTGATGAGGTCAAACGCAAGATTATTTTAATATAATGAAAATAACCACAATCGCATTCACAGCATGCATATTATTAAAATATTTGTTTTGGATAGTAAAAAAAACTATTTAAATGAAACTATTACGTATTAGGTCGACTTAGTATTTATTATTTTAAATACAAATTATTAATAATTATTATTTAAGTATATATGCGGTGATTCTTCGCAATGGAGTTTTGGAAGGATTTTCATTGAAGAACATGAAAGATATCTCTGTTTTGAATATAAATTGATCATATATGAAATAAATCGATCGATATTCTAATGTATGCTGAATGGTGTATACTAATTTAAATTATAAAAAGTAGAATAATTATGGAGTTACAGTTCTTTAAAAAATGTCCATCGTATAAATACTCATTCGTGACGTCACACCTTGCAACTTCAAGGAGCTTTCATTTTTACTATTAAATATATCGGCTTATAATAGGCGGTGCAAGTTTTGTCAACTCAACATACGAAGTGATCGTTTCCGCACGTAATTTAGTAAGAAACCACGACGTATACTGGTCATCTGGCGTTTGTAAGGTAAGTGGCATAATTAATCCGCTGTCATTTACGGGATACTGTTTGACCTATTAAGTTTTTAAGCAATACTGTTAGATCACGAAAATTCACCAGCCTGTATGGAATTCATTTGACAGTATGTCCGGTATAACATTTAATAGAGACGGTATAAAAAATTTTGTATATTAAATTGGAAAATGTTAATCCATATTGAATGATGACGAAGACGATTTAAATATTTATATTGGTAAAGTAGTTTATGTCATGATTCAAGAGATTTTTAAAAACTTTTGACCTTTGATAATCTGGAGAGAATCATGGAATAACAGTTATCTGGAGATAGCTGTAACTCCATTACTGTTAGCATTAATAAGAATGTTAAATTTAAGATAAACAGTTTGTTAATTAGTTAATAATGTTATTTTTCCTGACATTTTATAATAAAATTGATTTTAATAGCATTTATCTGTACTTCTACAATAAATCTGTCCATAAAATCTCATTTATCTGGCATTGCGATCATTCATCTGACCGATCAATTCATCAGTGCACTCTTAATCATAAACTACTTGAAGCAATCCAGTTTTATTTTACATATAGTATTAGTTTTACATATAGTATTAGTTTTAATATTTTAAACCAAATAACGTTTTTATTTTGATTTAAATATCAAAATTCAAAAAAGCCCGATAAATTAGCTATTTATCATCTATTTTGAAGTATCACCCATATGTACATACTTTTTATTTTCTGTTTGTAATAAAAATATAACTTTTTTAAGCTAGCTTGTTTAACCAGACTTACTACTTTACTTTGTACTCACAAATTTGATTTGAGTGAATACATTTTGGGCATACTTACTTCGCGTTATCTGTAACTGTCTGTCTATAGAGAAGATAATTCTATATATTTCTAAGGCAACAGACGTCTCTTTCTGACTTTCAAGGCATTTGGCAAAATAAAACTAATTTATTGACCCGACTGGGAATTGAACCCACGAACCAACACTCTGCCTTTGCACCACGACTGTCCTAATAATTTAAATTAATAAAAAAAATAGAATAAGGAAAATATATGACCAATACCTTTCAAACACGCACAAATAAGCTAAGATTTTGCATCAAATACTATTTTACAAAAAAGTTATGGTGAAAGTTATATTTATATTATATTTAAAAATGTTATACTCACATTTTCAAAAATCACTCTTCATAATAAAATAGAAGATAAATTGAATAATGAATACTCTTTCAGTTTTCAAAAAGCTTTTATATTTAAATTTAGTTTTTATAATTTTTCGTGTAGTATATATCGTTTTAAGTACTGAGATTATAAGTAAAAAAAAGTATTTGCCTTTTAATTGATAAAAACAAAAACAATTAAAATTCAATTAAGCCTTACCTCTTAGACGCATTGTACACAATCAAATTAACCCATTTGAATGTTCGCCATTCATACATAAATGAAATTCTTGCAAGCCAATATTTGCGGGTGTGAAATATTTTCACCTTCGACATAACTTATGAGGCGTGTAACGATTAAGGGCAAAATTATAATCGACATAGTTTGTAAATACCAAATACTTACTTATAACGGAAATGACAACACACAGATGGCAATAATCAATGCATTACTTTCAGCATGAATAGTCAAACGTGAAGTGTGGCGTAAATAACTCTATTTGATTGTAAAGGAAGTTTACATATTGACTGGACTGATTTTTTTTAAATTCTCATTTAGTTTGGATTTTTTTAATTGTGAAGTTACTAAGGTAATGTCTATATTGTATTTGATACTATATTATATACTTCAATCTATTCTTTTTTACGTGTTTAGTGTGATCTGTCGTGAATTAGTTCGGAGTATTTTTTTATAATTATAATTATAGATTATTATTATATTTTCCTTTTATATTCACACTCTCACAGATCTCTTGCAGGCTCTTGCTGAATGAAACTAACTGATATAGGTCAAGAGAAATATGAGACGAACAAAATATATTTTCAATACTCCGCATAGTTCTTTTTCTAATTATAATCTGCCTCTTTAAATTCCTTTACCATTACTGACATATATTCAAATTGAAAATCGACATAGTTTTTATTGTTAAAGAAACCTAGGACCCATTTAAAAGTAAAAATAAATTGCGGTTCAACACTTAAAAATACTCTTTAATACAATTATAACTACAGTTCTTATGAATAGTACTTACTGTAAATAGTAAAATTGTAGTATAAACCAAACCAAACCAACGCTACAACCAAAAGAGCTCAGCTCGTTGTTATCATAACAAACTTTTGCACGATATACAACTTAAGGGACTTTTTATCATTTTAATAAATCCATTTGAACGATTTATTATTTCAATTAAACGATTTCTATAAAAAAATAAGTAATAGGTTTTTTTCTCACAAGGAAAAATTACATAAAGCGTAGTCCTAAGTAATATGGCAATGTAAATGGTGGATGTAAATGTTTTCTTGTTAAAGATACAATATGTTGATGCTTATATTGATATGTGTTGCGTTCGGTCTTTGGGCGTGGTTGCGAAGGAACTCCAATAAGAATGAACCACCAGCTATTCCTGGAGGCCTGCCTCTTATCGGTCACGCGCATTTGTTGATAGGAGACAGTGAAAGTAAGTATGGATTTAGTATTACGATGTAAGTAGAAGATCAATCTAGTGTTAGGATCAATCTAGTGTATTTTTGTTATAGACAGATTGTGTACTAGGCGACGGTCAAACTGAGAATAATGCGATGGTATAATTGAAATATTTCTTTGAGAGGGAATTGGACTCGTGACCATTCGTTTTTTTTTATAATATAATAAATTTTTATAAAATTTTAATTATCTAATTATTTGTTAGTGGCTTATGCGACTCCTGAGAAAATTTCAATATTTTGAAGAGACAATTTCTATATTAATTTCTTATGTACAGGTTTTATTTATATTGTTTAAAGAGTATCTATGAATTTTATTATTCTTAATAGACAATGATAGTTGAGTTTCTAAATAATAAATAAGTTCTATACAAATGTAACTTAAGATCAATTAATTATGAAGACTATATACATATGTATACACTGTAGGCAAAATAAACTTAACGCTGTACTAACATATCCAATTCACTACTGGTACATTAAATAAAAAAATACTTAACCTTAACTTATCTTTTTGAAGTTTTCTGTTACCTATCTTTGACTCTCTCTCTCTTTATTTCGTTGCAAAATATATTGAAATGGTATCCATTTTTATATATCTATATATTTTTAAAATAAAGCTACAGCCACATTTTAATCTTAGAAACTAAAAAAATACATATTTATTTTTTTCAGAATTATGGGATTCGGTTAAAGAACTTTCTTACGACAGTTTGAAGGTTGATGGTGTAGTATCTGCATCTATTGGACCCAGAACTATTTATGGTACTATAAAATATTTTTTTCATAGTCTGTACATAATGTCTAAACAAATTGGGGAGATAAAAATATTATAAAGAAATATCCTTACAAAGAAGAATAAGTTAAAGTTTAGTGTTAGTAATGGAATCTGACTAAATTTTATTAAAATAAAGTTAGTAAATATTTTTAAATGTCTTCCACACGACAATTAAGCTTGTTAATATTTGAAATCTTCTTCTGCTTCTACTTAGCATTATCCCGGCTTATTGCCAGGGTCTGCTTTCCTACTTAAT
Source organism: Dione juno (assembly GCA_037127375.1). NCBI lineage: Eukaryota > Metazoa > Arthropoda > Insecta > Lepidoptera > Nymphalidae > Dione > Dione juno. The sequence goes on from JAXRJS010000014.1 coordinate 2,568,358, forward strand.
CTACTCCACTTTGCACGGGCTTGAGCATCCTCAGTGGTTAGTCCATTGGCTCTCATGTCCTGCGTCACGACGTCCAGCCATCGCTTCCTTGGGCGTCCGGGGGGTCTTACTCCAGGGACAGACATATCAAGGCATTTTCTTCCGACGTAGTTCTTAGGCCGGCGCAAAACGTGGCCATACCATCTCAGACGGCGCTCTTGGAGCTTATCCGCTACGTCACGGACCCCAAGACTACCTCGAATGAATGTGTTGCGTATGCGGTCAGCCCGAGTAACGCCACACATCCACCTCAGCATCTTCATCTCCGTTACGTGAAGCTCCTGAGTGTGCCGAGATAATGCTGGCCAACATTCGCTGCCGTATAGAAGAACTGGTCGGATCATGCTCTTGTATATCAGCCCCTTGAGTTTGGGCGGTATTCTGCGATCGCAGACCACACCAGTGACCTCCCGCCATTTGGCCCAAGCAGCGCTAACCCGGGCGTGGACATCGTAGTCGATGCCTCCGGACTCGTGCATAATGGATCCAAGGTACCTGAACTTCTCCGACTTAACGGCTGGCTCAGGCCCGATGTGGATGGTGCTCGAGTCTGGGTTCCCGCAAGCCATGTACTCGGTCTTTGAAACATTCAGTTTAAGACCACCGTTCTCAAGCGCACCCTTCCAGGCATTCACTTTACGCTCCAGCATCAGTCGGTTCTCGTCAATGAGTACTATGTCATCGGCATACATCATCAGCCATGGAGGCTGGTCCTGGATGTGAGCCGTGACAGTATCTAGCACTACATTAAACAAAAGTGGACTAAGAGCTGAGCCTTGGTGAACCCCTCCTGTAATTGGGAAGGGTTTGGTATCGCCAACAGCGGTCCTAACTGTAGAAACAGAGTCGTTGTACATGTCTCTGATAATAGCAACATAGGATTCAGGGATCCCTTTGGATCGCAGTGCCCACCAGATACACTGACGTGGCACACAGTCAAAGGCCTTCTGCAGGTCTAAGAATGCCACATGCAGAGCTCTCCTCTTTTCCCTGTGTGCCTCCATCAAAATTCTGAGGGCAAAAATGGCGTCCGTAGTGCCTGATCCTGGCTGAAATCCATATTGACACAGAGACAGTACACTCTCGGCGGAGCCTGAGGGCGATCACGCGCTCGAAGAGCTTCATGGTGTGACTCATAATCTTAATGCCCCTATAACTACCGCAATCTTGAACACTGCCCCTTCCTTTGTAAATAGGGGTAATAAAACTGTGCCGCCATTGATGTGGCATCGTCCCAGTGTTCAAAATGCGGTTAACAAGATCAGTAAGCATGAGCACACCACGAGAGCCCAACGATTTCCACGCTTCGATCGGAATATCGTCAGGTCCCACCGCCTTGCCGTCATGCGTCGAAGACAATTCCGAGTTTCATCAAGGGTTATTGGAGCAATAAGTCCCAGGTTAGGAGGTGGTTCAGACGGAATACTACCCAGGTGCTGAGTATTCAGCAGCTCCAAGAAGTAACTTCTCCACCTCTCCTTCACAGAAGCATGACTACAAAGCAGCTTGCCCTGGGAATCTCTGACGCAAAGACATTTTGTGATATCTTGCGTCGCTTTATCCCGAGCACGTGCCAATTTGTAGATGAGCTTCTGCCCCTCCACAGTTTCAAGTTTATCATATAGAGGTAATAAACTTTCACTGCGGGCTCTGGCTACAGCTCTTTTGCTGGCACGTTTCGCTGCTATGTACTCCAGCCTGTCTTCAGGAGAGTTGGAACGCTTTTCTCTTCTAAAAAGATATGTGATGTAAATTTGTTTACACGAACGCCGTTTGTTTGCACGAACACAGCTTATAATATATTCTTATTAATCGTGTTTTCTTCGTTTTATTTCTTACAGTGGTAACTGACCCTGACGATTTTTTAACTGTGTCCAATGCTTGCCTTGAGAAGGACTGGTTTTATGATTTCGCTAAACCTTGGCTTGGAGAAGGTCTAGTTACAGGAACGCGTAAGTTTGAATAAATTGTCTTCAACCTTTAAACATAGTAAACATTGTATATGTTTGTTAAATATGTATTTTTTGTAGTGTATGTATGTTTAGTATATAATTTTATAGTATATATTTAACATATTTTATTATTGAGTTAATTTATTTTATATTGTAAAATATATTTGTTTCATTTTAGTATATATTATGTTTTGTTCTTTTAATATTATTATTACTTTTTATTTAATTTTAATTTGCACCGTGCCTTATTCGCGTATTACTGTGTGTTTTCTCTTTTTATGTGTGTGCAATAAAGTATAAATAAATAAAAAAAATAAAAATAGTCTTTCAAAAATATAATTTTCATTGACCATGAATTGCTCTTAACTGGCTTTTATTACCTACGTCTATCAATAAATTAATATTATAAAATCTTGCGCTTCCGGTATAATCTAGCCAAAATTTGTAAAATATACCTAGATTATAGTTGTTTTCATAAATTAGTTTTATTTCTTTAGTTTCCATATGGAAAGTCCACCGCCGACTTCTTAATCCGGCTTTTAGTCAAGTAGTGCTAGATGGGTTTCTGGATGTTTTCAACAAGCAATCCCGTCGATTTGTCAAGGATTTGGAGAAGGAAGTTGGAAAAAAGCCTTTCGATCACTGGGTATACACACGCCACAATGCTCTAGAAACTATATGCTGTAAGTACTAAAGTATAAGTTTCTGTACAGTTGTTAAAAATTTAAAACTCATATTATGTTAAATTTGTATTAGCTATGTTTGATTTGTTTGTGTGTATGATAAGCCCCCTCTACACTCCACAAGGAATAAACGAGTAAATAATTTCTACTTATTAAAGGCAGTTACTTGATCAAGGAAGGGTTTTGTATTTATACATATATTACAAATATAATATGTTAACTATATTTTATTACCTATTATAATACAAATAATACAAAATGGATCACTCCCTACAAAGATGCTAACAACGTAATTAGTTGTAAAAACCATATAAGAGTTTGTGATGAAGAATGAATTTGTGATGAATAACGCATGGCTTAGTGGTCAGAGTGCTTGGACGATTGCCACGAGGCGCGGGTTCAAATCCCGCTGTGTTACATTTTTAAAATGAACTATATAAATATTCTGAAATTTCAGTAACTGCTTTAGGCGTCGACTTTACCGACAAGAGCGTTTTAAACAGCCAATATGTTGATGCAGCAGAACAAATGTTTAATGTACTGGTAGACAGATTCCAACAGTTCTGGTTACACAACAGCTTCATATACAACTGGTCATCGTTAAAGAAGAGACAGGACGGATATTTGAGAACTCTTCATAATATGTCTACTACGGTAATGTGTTTCATTTGTTCTATTCAGGCTTATTGATAAGTTTGGTAAAGGTAATTTTTAAGGTTATGTAGTCTAACTAAATCTGAGAAATAATTTATAATAATAATATAAAAATAAATAAAATCGAAGTATCTGTTTGATTTCACCTTCCGCCCATATGAAATGATAATTGATTTATATACTGAATGTATAATTCTTCATTATTTTTAAGTAAAAAGTGACTTAAAAGGAAAAAATAATAAGACGTATGTACAGTATATGCAAATTATATTAGAATAAGTCCGACATCATCGATCCAGCGGACAAAACTGCGAACGGGTCGATAGTTTATTATAAAATAAATGTATAAAAAAATAATAATCACATAAATATAACATAAGTATAGTTAATTATCTTTGTAATATTTCAGGTTCTAAAGAAGAGAAAAGCAGATTATTTAAAGAGCAGAAACTCTATTAATATGGAAAAAGTCCAAGGTAAGTTTGTGTGTTATTTTTTTATATTAATAATTTATTATTAATTTTGTAAAATAACACGCAATTAGCGTGCCTAAATAACTTGAGCTATACATATAGATTCTCATGTGCGCCTGTCATTCATGGGCGTAACTAGAGTAGTTTTCCAGGGGCCTGACCCCCTTTGGCTTAGAGACAAAAAAGTAAAGCAATTCTCAAACTTTAATTACTATATATTATGATAAATAGCGTAATTATGTATAAAAGAATTTGACCCTTGACTTTTATTATAAAAAAATCTGGGTATTCATCAGACGATTCTGGAGTGGGCTCGGACCAAATGGCTCCCTGTTTCTACGCCCGTGGTCATTATGTATATCTCCTTAGTGCGGATCAGATAAGCTAAGCTGACTATATTGCTTTTACTAGTATATATAATATGTATAAATTTACTAGTATGTATAATATGGAAGATATTTACCTTTTGGCGCATTGTATACCGTGATACTTACAGCTATGTTATCAATTCTATAATAAAATAAACCTTTTTCCCAGACTACAAATAATATAAAATTACAAACTAATTTTTCAAACTACATACTAAAAGTAACGTCACAAATTTAATAATAATTCTTTAGCAATTATTCATAATATACAATTATTTTCAGGGGTAAAATTTAAGCCATTTATGGATCTACTTTTAGAATTGGCAGTAGAGAAAGGAGCGTTTTGTGATAGAGAAATAAGAGAACACGTGGACACTATGATAGTAGGCGGTCATGATACGTCTGCTAGTGTTCTCATGTACAGCATGTTAATGATAGGTTCCTATCCACACGTACAAGCTCGAGTTTTTCAAGAGTAAGCAGTTGTTTTTTCTTTATATTTTAGGATTAAGTGTCTGACTTAAATCATATATTGGGATCTCACTGTAAACGTGTTGGTTGTGGGTTTGATTCCCACCCGGTAGATGGAAATATTATTTAATTTCCTCGCTCTAGTCGATTTTTGCTATTCATTATCCAATATATGGAATTCGAGGGCGAAACGGTGAACGAAGTATCTTGACATTAGGTTGCCTCTGTTGATCCTACTATATGGGGAAAGCTGAAAATATATCTGATTTCGATGATCCTGACTTCAACGCGACGGTATTAGGCTAAGAATGTGACATGGAATGGGATCGTGAGAATTTAATTATAATAGATATAGACGCTTCTCTTGTGTTATTAGCTACGACATTCTTAAGCTGATATCCTTTATACTTTTGGGTGAAAAGTGAAGATCAGATTTATATATCGCTAGTTTACTTCTGAAGTTTTTGTCACCATCATCTTCAGCTTAATTCCGTCTACAGCTGATCATAGGCCTCCCCAAGCGCAGCACTGAGCTTGAGATACGGAATCTTCCAAGTACTCATTCATATAAAAAACATAATTTTAACATGTTTTTTGTAGATTAGACGACGTTTTCGGCAATGACGATAGGGATGTGACTAAACACGATTTATCTCAATTAGTGTACTTGGAAGCTGTTTTGAAAGAGACTATGCGCTTCTACCCAATAGTGCCCGTCATAGCCAGACGCTTAGACAGAAACGTGAAGTTGCGTAAGTAATAATAATCTTTAGCCTAAGTCTTTTCTTTGAGCTTTCATAATACATACTTGATTGTGAACGTATGGTAAAATAGCGTGTAATTATGGTATCGTAAATGAATGTTTTTCTTTTATAAGCTAGATGTAATTAAATAACACAAATTATAGTGAAATTGGTATTGTTAACAGTTTTTGCTTATTAATGTTTAACGTGTCATATTATATTGAGTTTGGTTTGAACATGCTTGATGCTTCTCATGTAAACGTAAAATTTGATTTCAAATATCACTCGCTATATTTATAAATATTTTCTTTTTTCTGATTGAGTTTACATGTAAAATGCTATTTCAATTTAAATTTTATCATTTTAGGTAACTGCACTTTAAGTAAAGGCCGTACATGCTTTATGTTTGTGTACGGTGTCCATCGTCACTCCATGTGGGGTCCTGACGCTGAAGAGTTTAAGCCTGAAAGATGGCTAGATCCGGCCACATTACCTGACTGTCCGACAGCTTTCGCTGGTTTTAGTATGGGAAGAAGGATCTGCATTGGTACGTATGAAGATCTTACTACAATATGAATTATTATTAGTTATAGCGGGACTGTCGTGGCGTAGAGGCACGTCTAAAATAAATTAGTTATATTATAGATATTTTTGTATGTAACATAGATACCTTGTGGGTTTATTTTCCATCTATGAAATATGTTTGCGTGATAAATAATAGCATAGTCAGTAATTGACCGTTCACAATACTTCTTGAAGAAAACCTGAACGATTTTAAATAAAATTAATTTCACCTTTTTTTTAGGTAAATCTTACGCTTATATGTCAATGAAGACAACGCTAGCGCATCTATTGAGACATTACAAAGTAAAAGGCGACCATTCGAAATTAAAAGTTAAAATAGACGTGATGCTGAAACCTGTGTCTGGCCACTATATTACTATTGAGAGGAGACCAAAATGAGAGCTTTCAGATTATATAATATTTATGGATATACGTATTACTATGCCATTTTATATATTTTTTTTATATTTCGGTATATTAGTCGCTTAATTAAAAAAGACGAGTTAGTAGCTTTTTTCTTTTTATGCATCTCCTTCAATAATATTTTAATGTTTAAAAATTGTGGGCACAATCCTCATCCCCACCTTCCGCGTCGCCTCCATATTGCCGGAGGTATGACTTTTTTTATCATGTTTCCGTGATGAAACATGTTATATATTTTTCGATTCTAGATATGATAAATTGCGGCGTTGAATATCGCATTTAAGTGGAAAATGGAGATCAGTGTCACAAAAAACCACATAGTGATGAACATTCCATTATAGACATGCCGTAAATTGAACGAAATCTGCTAAAATAAAATGATTTTTTTAATATAGCGAATCAATTTCTTTAAAACTTTTTCTTACAAATATTTAAGTGTCAAAGGAATACGAAAATCGTAATAGATACTTAAAGCTTATACAGGGAACGAGTGCAGTAATATCTCTTATGATGATTTTTTAAATATTCTCTTAACATTATCATTGGTTTGATAATAGACACCATTGTGTGGTGATTTTGTACGCGTCCACTTATAGTTACAAATAGAAATATTCCTTCCTACAATCCATCCATCAAGTATAATATAATTCTATTTATAACTTTTCAATTTAGAAGCAAATTCTCGTATATTTTTTTATTATCTAGCCGAAGGTAAATAAAACCTCTCAATCAGTCTTGTTTTTCATATATTTAACTGACATCTTTTGTCCTATACAAAAACATTTATAAATTATTTCTTAATAGCAAAACGTAATATAATATTGTTTTAACAACTTATATCGTGTTTATTTTAACTTTAAAAAAACATCCACGAGTACATAAAAAATAATAAAATATCGTGTATTTAATACTATAGATAGCACCGAGTTTGCCACTTTTTGACCCTATATAAAAATACTAGACAAAAATGAAAAATATAAATATAAAAAATACTATATAAAAATTTTGCCTTACACTTTCTTTGTTACATCACACTAAAGAAAACACTTCTTTTTACAAATTCTCCATCGAGCATCGATAAGGAGAGGATATGGTCCGTGCCCACCACTGATATTTTACTAACAAAACAGTAAGGCTGCAAAATGGCCAAACTTTTACACACAGACTTATTTAAGCTAAAAACCTCAATATCTCATTTGGTAATTTATAAAAATAAGCTCCAGCCCAAAAAATTATACACGTTAAATTAATAAATTAATAAATGTGGAGTTTATCATATATTTTATTAAGCATTAGCCGACTTCGGTAGGATGTTCTGCTTCTAACAGACCAATGAAAGTTTGCTCACCCCTCCCCCTTCCCATGTATTTCTACCCCCTCCTCCTCATGTATTTCTCCCCTGAATAATTCCTCAAGACACGTCCATGTCCATCCATAACCATATTTATCATAGCTTCAACAACTACATTCAAAAAGTATTATATACAATTATTTTTTTTTATTTATCTTACATTTACTACCGTAGCTCTAATTTCAACGCATGCCCAGAACATGGTTTCAACAGGATGACAAATTCAAATTGTACTCTTCTAATGTCTGCTGTGATTTTGAACTTCTTGATAATCTGTACAAGGAAAGTTTTCATCATGATCTGACTGTATGCTTTGCCTGAAATATTATAAATATAAAATTAGTATACTATATATGTGTAATGTATACAAAACGCGACGATTATGGATTTATATAATTCGATCAAAACATGTACTCTTTCAAGTCCTATTATGTGATTTATAAATGTAACAAATAAACAAAATAATGGAACATATTATATATAAAATAATATAATTTTTTTTTATAAGATAACTGATTTTTATTTTATGAATATGTATATTAAGAATTGAAATATATCCAAAATGCGAGACGTTTATCTTTTGACCTGTCTACTTGGCGTAATTTTCATAACAATTAAATAATAAATTTTACCTATACAATTCCTTCTACCAGGTGAAAAACTGGCGTAAGCAGCCGGATGAGTAGGCACATCAGCATCTGACCACCTCTCTGGCTTAAACTCGTTGGCATCTTCACCCCAGTATAGTTTGTTTCGGTTTAATGCCCATAAGTGCACAATTACTTCACAGCCACGTGGTATTACATGGGTCTCTTCAAACAAAACATAAATAAGATACTTGCATTATTTAGATTTTGATACTTTTATAGATATGAGATGAATTGCTTATTGTACTTGAATGTATTTATAGAAAATATCTTTTGTGTGTTTATTTTTTTCATAGCTAAAGGTACTTTATTTTTTTAATTATGTGTACAAATCCAATACAAAATGATTTAAACAAAACAGAAAAGCTGAAACATTTTAGTAGTTAAAAACTTGACGGTAGTAGGTGTACATACCTAATTTTATGTCCTCTGTCGATGATCTTCCAATGACTGTCCCAACTGGATACAACCGCAACGTTTCTTTCATGACTGCCTCCAAATACGGCAGTCTCCGCAAATCATCGGTTGTTATATCTTCATCAGTTATAATATTTTTTAATCTAAAATATAAGACATTCCTATATATGCATGTAGCTTGCATATATATATATATTATATATATATATATATATATATATATATATATATATATATATATATATATATATATATATATATATATATATATATATATATATATATATATATATATATATATATATATATATATATATATATATATATATATATATATATATATATATATATATATATATATATATATATATATGTATATATATTGAGCAGCATAAAATAAAAATTAAATAAAATATTTGAAATATATTTCTCCCATTTTTGCGTCAATTTTAGGCAAGACTCACAAGATTAGTACAGAATAGACATATACAAAATACAATATGTTGCATATTTGAATAAATACTTCTCTGACGAATGACAAAATATTAAAAAATAAATTATGTTTTTATGATAAATTAATGATTATTTATAAGTTTTTTTTTATTATTAATATTGAGTAGTGCTGTACCACAAACATTGATCGCCCGTGCCTTTTTTTTACTTTCTTAAATGTTATGGTTAAAGAATAACGATTTAATTTTGAGGATTACATACGTTTAATGTAGCATTCATGAGGATGAATGCCCAAATTACTAGAGTAGACTAATTAATAGATTATTTTAAGGGATGGAAAACCTACTTTAGACTATCTCAATTAGCGTATCTCAATATGAGGATAGGATAGTATTAAAGGGTAGTTATAATTATTTACAAATTCCCCTAAACAAGAATCGAACTCACATACAACAGTGCTATACTCGTTCCACGACAAACCTATACGATACGAAAATGATGATCAACATTATCATAAGGTCAAGAATACTCAACTATAATTGAGAGGTAATGGGGAGAGTGGAATGTCTTAACACTTAGTTCCCTCTGCCTACTCTGCCGTATGCGGGATACAGTATGAGGTTACAAAGTCATTGAATTAAATAAAAAAAGATTAAAAGTAACACCACAATATGTTACTTGTGCCGAATATTGTACAGTAAAAGCTTTTGTGTATAAACAAAATTTATGAAGCACGAAACTGGTACTTTGCGGTGAGAATTCTGTAACGCTTTTTAGCCACACATGTATACAGCTTACATCTATTCAGCTTTTATTTTTAAACGATCAAATAGCATATTATCAATAAAAAAATTATGACTACAAGTCGACTTATTAACCTATTCACGCCTGGTATGGTAATAATATACATTTATTTAATTTGCCATAGTGGCGCAGTGGTACAGCATCTGTTTGTAAACAGGACGATTGTGAATTCAATTCCTACTCATATGAGTATGTACTTCCTATGAAAGTTCAAAGCAGTTATTGTTATATTCTCGTTCGGTTAGAAAGAGAGGATTGGAGTGTATTGCCACCAAGTAATCGATTTTAAAAGTATATCTATAAAATAGAACATAATGTAGACTTATTTCCTATAATTTTAAAGTAGCGGGGATCGAAATCAAATTTGGACAGCTGATGGAGCTGTTCAAATTTGAATGCAGCTACGTTCAGCTACTTTGTTTCAAATTTCAAATAGCATGAATTATTTATAATATGATATTTTAGATGATAATAACAGTTCCCTCAGTACATTTTAAACAATAGGAAACCTGACAAGAATATAATACATATATTATTAAAAGTCTTCCAACATGACAGTTTATTTGTATTCTGCTTGGAAACTTGACGCAGGTACTGTGATGCATAATTATTTGAATAACTCAAATCATGTAGGTAGAGGAGATCGGGGTACTAAAAAATTTTGTGATAATAAAACGTACGAAATAAATATAGGATCCGACTTAAATGGCCCATTCTCCTCCACTCTCCACGATCCTTTCCAACCTAAATCAAGTTTCAGTTTCCAATCATTCTCGGTCTGAGATCACAAAGTGATGTTTTTTTGATGACGCAGGGGAAATCTTTAAAAGATACCCAGTCCTAGGGGAGACCAGGTTATGTGGGATTTCCACCCACTAAAACCCCTGCAGTTGCCGTCCTCGACACGATGGAAGGACCCGGGAAAATCGATTGATCCGCATCCGTAGCCCTCCCCAGATGACCTGCTCCTTCAAGAAGCTCTCTTTGGGAAATTGTCCCTTCTTATTTTCACAAACGATGACTCATTCATGCCAGCAGATTCCCTAGTCTCCTCATCAATGGTCCGCGAAGCTAAGCTAAGCTGTGAGTAGAAGGATCTTGCACGAGGGCTTGCCTTACTCCGTCCCAGGCAGAACAACTTTGTAGAGTGTGCTGAGCCGTATCAGTGTCCTTTCCACAGTGTTGACAAATCGGAGTTGTCTGTCGTCCAATCTTAAACAAGTAATCACCGAAACTACCGTGTCCGGTGAATACTTGTGTAAGACGATACGTGACTCGGCGTTTTCGTCTCATCCAAGCTTCAAAGGAAGGGAGGATTGCCTGAACAACACGTTTGTGTGCATAACGTTCTTCGCAAAGTCGCGACCGCCACACCGCGTAAGCGGTGATATGTTCCTCCCGTCTGATATCGAGCGTGCTTGGGGCCGAATGTCTAATTGTCTCTCTGGTCCAACAATATATTCTCGCATTCATACATGCCAGAATATCTAAAGGTGGGAAGCACGCAAGTAAGGTCGCTGCCTCAAAAGAAATTGTACGATATCCTCGAACCATTCTGATTGCGACTCTGCGTTGAAGGCTATAAATCTTAGTTCTACAGCGTCGTATTGACAGTCTTTGAGACCAGACAGGCGCACCGTATAAAACCATTGAACGGATTACCCCCGCATAAAGTGAACGAACTTCTTCACTCGGTTCACCAAGATTAGGCAGTAGTCTGTGCAGAGCGCCCACAACCTTGTCTATGCGTGGGACTAAACGCTCAAACTGTTCTTCAAAGCCCCAGCGACTGTCATGATTGATTTATCAAGGATAAGGCACCATTCTTTCTCTCAGCTACTTGTAATGTTTTGTGAAATGGAAAATTTACAGAGGTGAAAAGCAGGTAAGAAGAGTTGAGGGTGCAAAAATATATGTACGTAACGTAACAACAGAGGCCAGTTTTAAATAAAAAGAAATGCCGCGAGTCGAGGCCCTTCTATTCAACAAATGGAATACTCTTCCTGATCGCTACAGTAATGGGACTGACTATCTTTGGATCGACACATTCGTACGAGGAAGCGTCCTCTGGCCAGAATTTAATTAAAAAAGTAAGAGGCCAACTTTACAATTTAAAACAACTAGTGATGTGCCAAATATATCCAAACTTTCTAAAACCATGCAAAACAATCAATCCCACTGAATTTGTTTGTCCTTATGTTTATTCTTTAAGTTATTATAACGGTTGTAACTGTTTCAAATAATAAGTGATTTTCTTATAACACATACTAATATATTATCTAATATAATATATTGTATGTGTTATAAGTTAATAATATATTATCTAATTTGTTATGAAAAAACATTAATTTCAAATAAATGTATGAGTAAATAGTGTATATTATTAGTATTATAATAAAATACTAGATTGTAGAATTTTTATTTATGCAATTATTATTTATTATTGACAAACAAAACTAGTAGCTCTTTAAAAATAAAAAATGTTGTAAATTGTAATCTTGAACTCTTCCGACTCAGAAGGTTGCTGACCTCTGCTCTAGGTCAACGGGAAGTAAATAACCTACAGGTTTTGATTACGAATTTCATATAAAATATGAATGTGATAAAAACGGAAAATAAAAGCTCGTATCATTTCCGTTTCTTAAAGACCATAGATATATTTGACATTAATTTCAAATTAAAAAGAAATTCAGTCAAGTGTGAGTCGGATTCGCGCGCCTAGTGTATAGAACACCAGTTTCATAATTGTAGGTCATCAGTAACTTATAAAAGGAATATATAGACAAGTTTAAATTAGCGGTCGTGTCGACTAATTTTGTATGAAATGAACTACAGATATAAGTTTGTAATGGTTTTGTTCCAGGACTCTAAATTACCAATTTCAGATTTTTTATTCTTCATACATATGTAATGTAAGTTCTAGCTCCTTGCCAAATGCGTTAAAAATTATGAGTTAATTGTTAACTTGGATATTTGATATTAATTTCAAAAACGGTACAACAATGTAACCTTATAAGGAGTTTTCTTTATTTGCTCCATTAAATTTAGGAGAACCCGCTTAACTAAAAAGTAAGAAATAGAACCTTTATAAAAAAACACAGTTCGGCAACAAAATAATTACTTTATATTTCTAACTAGAAATTCAAGGTATGCTTATGGCCATGCACTTTGCCACACAGTTACGTCATTCTGTTATTCTTAACGAAAAAGCAATGTAAACAGGTGTAGTACTAGTTTTTTCAATATAAAAATATTACTTATTATACTAAATAAATGTATATTTGTCTATAATATTGAGTGTTATAGAAGTTAGCTTAAGTATGACAATTTTTTTATATTTTTTTCTTCAATATTATAAAAAGAATAATGATTTAACGTATATATAGTCCACAGATATTAAGGTAACTGCATTTTTACTTAATAGGTAATTCAGAAATTTCTCTCTACTTATGTTAAAATTATTTTTACAACAATATAAACACGATATTGGGGATACGTATATTATCCTTAAATAAATAATGTTATTTAGATAATATACAAAAGCTTAATGTAGCAGGACACGAATTTGTGCCGTTTGAATACCGTCCAAGGCTGACTGCTACTACTTTAAAAAATGATCAAAAAAATGATTCCTTCTCATCATCTTCACCTTTTGAAAACTTTTGCTTTGTACTTAAGCATCGAAAACATTACTTTGTCGGCTTGTAACGTTTTGCACATCGGTGCCACACAGTGCTTGGAAGAAGGCTTTTTTTTAAAACTTCTTCAATAATCAGTATAATAGCAATAATAGCATAATCATAAAATATGTATGAGAGAGAAACAAATGTGACGTCTTCGGAAAATATTCCTTTGAATGATTTTTTTGAAGAACAAATTGAATTTTGCAATTTTTACACATTTAAAAAAAATGTAATTATTATAAAAACTTTAAAGCCACAAACCCACCACACCTAAGGGCAGGATACAGTCGGCTCATTCTGCAGGAATCCAGAACAGAACGCAAAAATAAGTTACATTTAAATGGCTACTACGTACGTAATTTGCCGAGCAGAACTCGATTATCATGAATTTTTATTTATTTTTTATTTATTAGCGGTCTTTTCATTCAATTCTTCCAGGCAACCTGGTTATAACACTTGTAAAAACAGGATATAAATTCACAACAATAAGCCTATTTTCCTAATTTATATTAGAAAATAATTTATGTAATAGTGTACATGTAAACGTACCCATAAATCCTTGATGCCCAAACTTAGAACGCATTTTATCCCTGCTTAATTGAATACCACAATTATAATTTATTTTTGTCCTTATTATATTTACTTTATAATATATATTTATTATATGTTTGGGTTAGGCAATTATTTCTACAAGAAAACTATGAAAATGAAATTAATTAGTAAGTCTTTTAGACAATACAACTTAATAACAGTACAGCTAGCTTCTAGTAACACGAATGGGAATGTATATATGAAATTAAATATAAACTTAAAAATTGTGAAATCCACACTAAGAATAGAAAAATACTTAAAGAAAAACTAAAAATCCCGCCGTTAAATTTTTTATTTGTTTAGATTTTGTCTCAAGGCAAAATGATAAGACTATAAATATAAATACTATGTCAATTACAAAAGTCATTATAATAATTGTATCAGTGATTAATTACTAGAGACCCGCCTGCCTCCGAGTCCGCTCGAACTACATCACCTATATCTAGTAACCTGAATTGCATTCGTTTTAAAACTTTTTTTGCTCTCACAACGAACTTTATGTATTTACTTATTAATATATTGTATATATAAATCTTTCTAATAAAATTGCATATGTTTATATCTCTATGCGGTTTTTCCCGTTCTTCCGACCCCGCGGGAATTTTGAGATAAAAAGTAGTCTTATGCTCCACGAACCCCGTCTATCTTCAAAAGAAAATTCAGAAAAAACAATTGAAAATACAAATTACGAGACTCATATAGGTTTTAGGATTATATTTTTGTTTATGTCCCACTTGAACAGAAGAAATAAACATTTGATTTTAAGAATATTGTAGGTTTTGTTTTACTTTAAAGAACTTTTTTTTATTTATCAAAATATACAGTAGACTTACATTTAGATCCCTAGTTCCGTTTTTTTTTGACATACCTAAGAAACCCTAAACATAACATTTTTTTTAACTACCATGCATAAAATATACATATATTAAAAAAAATACTCCACCTTTCTGCACTTGTGCTACTGATTTCATATCATCATTATATTAATCATAATGGTTGCCTGGAAGAGATCGCTTTCAGCGATAAGGCCGCCATTGCACATAATATACACATAATTATGTTTGTGAAATGTTATATATATATATTTTTTGTGCAATAAAGTATTATTATTATTATTATTATTATTATACTCACTCCTCATAAACCTTTTCTTGAACTTCAGGGTAAGTCCCGATACACAGTAGTGTGAATAATATATTAAGAGCCGTGGTATCAAATCCCGCGAACATTACGTTGTCTATCAAATGTTTTAGTTGCGAGTCTGTTATAGATTGTGCGTCCTCATACACTGTATTTTCAATAAGAATGTCTAAAGAGGATTTAAATGTATCACCTGAAATCGAACTTGAATTACAATAACAATTAGCCAACTATCCACTATATGTAAAGAAAGGTACATGCAGGACGGGTACATGCAGGTATGTAGGACGAAATTTGTAGTCCACTGAGGACATTATGGCGGAAAAAAGAAAGCTGATCGTTGCTTAATATATGAATCTGTATATGAATTGAATAATCGTAGCAGCTTAGGCAAAAGAAACCCTAGTGCTTAGACAATACAATCCACTGTTTTTAAGTAGCAGAATTTTTTTTTTTTTTTTGAGTTTAATGCTGTTAGCCCTATTGGCCTTGACAGCGACACCGGTTGGGATATTATATTTTATATTGTCCTTTAAAAGAGAGGAGATAAAAAAAAGTTTACATGAGGAATAAATTCACTACCGCGCAATATCGAAAAATGTAAATTATAATAATCTCAAATTCATACAAAATTATACTTTTATACCTTTATAACATTATTTTGTAAACATATAAAAAAGGTTGTTTTAAGGTTACGTTATTGATGAAGTAGAAATATCTTTTTTTTTTTATTTTTGTGCATATTTTACTTTCTTTTTTTATTTTTTTTTATTTTATGTAATAAGTGTTGTAATTGTTTATTTGTTGAACTAAAATAAGTTAAAATAAAAATATTTACGGGAGTACGTAATACGATGAAAATTGTACACAATATTTTGTAACTATGTTAATGTATAACCAAGTTATGTAATCCCCTATCAAAATTTTATCCTTATTTTTTTCTTTATGAGAACTATATTTTGATCATCATTCAGTCAATGATGTAATCATGAAATTGGTACGGAACCATCGGTGCGCGATTACTACTGGCACTTAACCGATATTTTATTTTATCGTACAATCAGACTTTTAGACAAAATAGCTAGCTGCTAGACAGCTGGATACTATTAGTGAAATAAATAGAAATAAAAAAATGTGAAATAAAAGTTTCAGAAACATTGTGTTTTTCTTTACATTTTGTCTCAAGCTCAAATGAATGGAGCATAAGTTTACACCAATGTATGAACTTACCATTGTCTTCTGTATATTGTTGGTTGCTTTTTATTTTTTTTATATATTCAGACTTTTTCAATTGTATCATCTGAAAATAGATTAAAATAAATACCAGCACAGAAATATAAATTGCTTGACGGCTTATCATACAAAGGCATAGAGACCATAGTGTACGAATACTCCCTTCTCCCATATAAAGAGTGTTAAAACCGAACCGTAGAAACCGTTTTTTTGGGATCCGTATCTCAGTAGGGACAAACAAAACCCTTATAGGATCACTTTATTGTCTGTCTGTCTGTTTGTCTATCTGTAAGTACGTCAAGAGCATTTATTCCACATCCAGGCATATAATCCCTTAAATCACTTAAAAAATTAAGCATCTAAGTCAATGTAATCAATAGATATGAGCGCAGCGATTATGTATAGAATCGCCGCCATTGTTCACATGCTTTTCCATTTGGTTTAAGATATATAACTTTGTAAAGTTGCTTACAGATAAAGAACTATAACACAGTTTTCTAAAAAAACTACTAAAAAGATAGTTCATTTAATACAAAATGACACAAACTAAAATTTAAGTTTGTTAATATTTATTTTACAATGATGGTAAATTAAAATAAAATTCTTGAACCAAGATATGGTTTATTCGGCTTATCAAGTGGGTCAATGCACAAGTATCTAAAGCATTATAAAGCGATATGATATGTACTTTTAACTTTGTATTTATTATATCTTGATATTCTTGATAAATGACAATTAATATTACCTAAATTTGTGTTAAATGCAATAATGAAACATATTCCGTATACTATATACTGAACATCACCTCTATTAGAAAAGTTCAAATTAACTTTTTTTTTTTTTTGCTTCACGCTGTATCCCGCACATGGTAGGGTAGGCAGAAGGAACCGTAGGAACCTAGTGTTAAGAGACTCCATTCCCTGCTTTCCTCCTTTCGAGGCATTGCGTGTTGAGTAGCGGAATTCAACGCCGCGCTTTTTGCCTCGTTACCAGAGCGAAGAAAATGAAAACCATTCATTCTCCCGTAGTGGGAATCGAACCTACAAACCGTCGCGTACAGGCAGAGGCTATGCCTCGCCACGACGGTCCGACGAATAAAAAATCGTCAAATTGATTTGACAAAGTGATATTTTAAAGCATTCTCGACTCAGTTATAAAGAGAAAAGAGTATATTAGTCACAGGAGAATAGAAAACATATTACTTCTCCCGACATAGACGAAATTATCTTCATGGCTTCATCTTGTTCCTTTTTCAACGAGCTCCAGTTAAATATAAGATCTGACAGCAACCACGGTTGCCTAAATCTGTCAGTCATGATGCCAAACACCCTGTCGGCAGATTTAGCGTATTTGTCAATGGCTTCCTCGTCTACTTTTATGCCTAATGTTGTTTCTGTAAGTAATATACATTTTGCTTTTCAATACGCGTTTATGGGTTTGGTATGTATGTATAAGTGGCGAAGAGTGTATTTTTTATGAAGGTAAGCGGGTCGGCAAGTTTATTTACTCAGCATATATTTTATGGCTCCTATTGTATGAAATAAAATTGATCCATTGATCGTCATATGTTATCTATTTTTGATTTATTTATAAGATTTACAAAAGGCAGCCCGATGGGATCGTTATATGGACACTTCGCCACTCGACTATGTATGTATGTCTGTAACGGAAATTTTTAATATAATTTTGACCGACTTTGCGTACTTATTAAAGATCGATGACATAGGTACATAGGATGACACGATACAATAGTATTTAATTCACAGATATGAGTAGAATGGTTATCTTGAACAGTTCTTTAACAATCTAATATACATTTTATTATAATCTTTTATTAACTATTTCAATTAGGTTTTCAAAGCTGCGTGTTTTTTAGTTCTTTAAATTATAATGTATATTTTTATGTTATTTTTAGATTAGGTTACAAAAGCATGATCAAAGATATAGTGTATGAGAAAATACTAAAGGAAATGCTATGATATAAAGAAGCTTACATTGTTGTCCATCAAATAATTTTAACTGTGGGCGATTGTTTACGAGTAAAGCGAGCAATTCTACCTAGTTGTATATAAAATAGACGATATAACCCAAATAATAAGAATTCCAAATGCGCCAAACATTTTGTTTTTGAAAAATTAAAATAAAAGTAATTTAAATAAAACAAACTATAAAAAAAGTTACTTACGACACACAGTGTTCGAAGTATTCTTGATCAATATCGGAAATATATCCGTATATTTGTCCGCTTCTGGTGTTAAATCTACAGCTAATCGTTTTGCTTGCCGATTGAAGACGCTCATATAACTCTCCACAATGTTCTGTTTGAACGCAAGATCGAGTATTCGTCGATTCCGTTTCCATACTGGTGCTGCGTTATGTATTAATTAATGAATATATATATAACTTAAAGAAAACTAAACTAAACTAAACTATAATACTTTAGTTATTTGAAATGTTTCTTCGTATATAAATGCATTGCGGGGTAGGAGGACGGATGTGGAAATTGGTGATTCTTTTTTTTAAATTGCCAGAATATTTCTATTTCTACATCCTGTCTTTTCAAATAAAATCCTCATTTGAATATGAATCATAAATGGTAAAGGCGTTTTCATAAATGGTCTTACAAAATTTTCCAAGGCTTCAATTGAGTTATTACATCAACTGATTAAATGTAAAACTATATTAAGTAATAGTAATAAAGATGATAAAAAATCATCAGTTGAGGGTTAGATTCCCACTCGGGAAGAATGAAACATTTTAATTTTCTTCGCTCTGGTAACAAGGCACAGCGTGGCGTTGAGTTCCGCCGCTCACCACGTTATGCCACGAAAGGCGGAAAGCGGAGAACGGAGAGTCTTAACACTAGGTTCCTTCTGGTAAAGATTCCCTCTGTCTACCCTGCTTTATACCGCATACATCGTGAAGCTGTATTATATTTTATTACATTTAAACAAAGATGTACAAATATTCTATATATTATGTTTATATTACATTATTCGGGTATATTTTATTTATTATTACATAACTTACGAGTAGCCGCCACCAATTCGGCGCCAACGTAAGGCTTGATCAGTGCATAAACGAATGATTTCTCTAAACAGCGAGATAGAACTGTTGATGTATCTTCAGCAGAGGAGACCACTAGAAGATAAAAACTGTATATACAAGGTTGTATATAAATTATAACTAACTGGAGCTCAGTTCAAATTTTCTTTTCATTTAAAAAAAATGTTGTTATCTTTTGTTATTATTCTTATTAGTTATTTCAAGTCCACGGTTAGTGACATAACAATCATTATGGCAACATGTCACAGGATTTTTCACTTTAAAATTAACCGTATATTCTCCTTCGTGTATTCTCCATACAACGACATCGGCGAAGTGAATTGTACTCAACTGGCACGCTCGAAACGTCATTACCGTAGAATAGAACAGTACTTTTAAATTACTTAAATTTTTTTAAATGTTATTTAATTTTATACATTACCGTATATCGCTATTGGGCCAAACATAAATTTCATAACGCCGCCATTTTGGTTTGTCTCCTCACCGAGGTGTATTATTTGGCTTAGAAGCTCTAAAAACAAAATAAAAATTTGTTTGAAAAAAAAAACCTAAAATAAATTACATTAACATTTTTAACAGCTTAGTAAGAACATGAACTAGTGGCCAGTGCTTGGACAGTACAAATTATGAATTTAACAGTATGTTTTACTAGCCACCGGCTTGCGGCTTCGCCCGCCTTATTGACGTTCTCATATTTACTTTAATATAAAATCAAATAAAAGTACAACCATATCAATGTTTGTACTACTACTCATGCTTTTCGAATAAATTTAACTATGAAAAATAATGAAACTATATGCAAACAAATGAAAATTATAATTTTATATGCAATATTTTATCTGGGTGGAAGGTACTCGTTCGGGATAAACAGGATATTTCTCGAAAAAATGTCGATACTGTGGGAATACTGTGATTTAAAGTAGCTTATATCTTCTTAAATACCTTCTTAAATACCTATAAATATCTTCTTAAATACCTATAAATACCGCAATCTTGAACATTGTCTCTTCCTTAGTAAATAGGGATAATAAAGCTCTGCCACCACTGATGTGGCATCTTTCTAGTATTCAAGATACGGTTAAACAGGTCAGTGAGCACACCACGAGAACCCAATGATTTCCACGCTTCGATCGGAATATCATCAGGTCCCACCGCTTAGCCGTTCTTCATGCGCCGAAGACGATTCCGAGTTTCATCAAGGGTTATTGGAGTAATAAGTCCGAGGTTAGGAGGTGATTCAGACGGAAAACTACACGGGTGCTGAGTATTCAGCAACTCCATGAAGTAACTTCTCCTTCACAGAAGCATGACTACAAAGCAGCTTGCCCTGGGAATCTCTGACGCAAAGACGGCCACGTGTAAAACGTTATCATGTAGATGCAGCTTATCCGATTTGCTGTTTACCATTACAACGGAGCTGGTCAGATCCTGAGCCTAATAAATAGTCAGAATCTTCGAGCCTGTTTCACCTCTCCATCCCAAGCGCTTCAGACATTTTTCTCCTACTTTATAAAAGTGAGGTAAAGGGCGTTTGTAAGATCTTCCGACACTGGCGTCACCTTGATATCTTTCATGAAAAGAGAAAAGATGAGTAAATGCTAGATGAGTAAATATATCTCTTGTTGAGCGTAGGCAACGTCCCTGGGGCTCCTGTGAGCACACAACAAGTTTTCATTGGTGCTAAGGATTCGTGACTTTTCCCCTCTACTTAGCATTATCCCAGCCTATTGCCAGGGTCTGCTTTCCTACTTAATCAACTCCACTTTGCACGGTCTTGAGCACTGTCTGCGATAAATCATTTTGAAGCAATTGTCTCGGTCTATATAGTGTACTGGTTTATATATTCGATAAAAAAATCTGCCTCGGAGAATCTGCTTGCTGTTACAATTGCATCAAAGTGGTTCATTAGGGCTTCGTCGTCTTTCAGGCGGCTGGATCGTTTACCAGCATTGAATCCACAGTACGGATTTTACTTTTAATCAACCCTATACGTACCAAAGGCAACACCGTTAATCCATATTGTCATAGGCACCTTTCACATACACAACGTGGATTACAGTGTGTGCTTAGATAGTATATAGTATTTTTAAGCATTCTTTTCTCCAGCATTATCCGCGTATATTTGGCAGTAACCACCATAGGATCATTGGTAGACATGCTGAATTTGAGGTAATCTGTTGTCTGGCTGCCATACAAGTGCCCTTCATGATTCCCGAGATGACTTATTGTTATTAAATATGGCCTCTGATTCTTTTAGATATACTCTTAGTATAGAGTGCAGTAGTAAACAATTATAATTTCCAGAGTTTCAATCATTTGGTCGCTTAAAGTACGACAAGGAATTCGTGCAAAGCGATCTTAGTGTTATCAAATTTGTATTAAGTGTGGTGGTTTTAGCTGGTATATTACCGCCTTTGTAGGTTTTGGCCGGACTTATACAGGAGCCAACTTGCAGACTTCCTTGTCCCTTCCTCCAGCCACCGCTTATCTGTCATCTGCCAGAAGTTTCCTCCTGCCATTTAAGTTTTCGATAAAGAGCTGCACACGGCTCTTGCAGCTGACTGTTTCTTCTTTATATCTGGACTCTTGGATTTAACGTCCATCATTTCCTTTAATGGCCGTCATTCACTAAAGTACTGTACTGTATTTAATGAAGTTTTGAAATATTAAAGTGGAATATTACGGGTACTACGTGAGCCTACATACGAGCTTAACACTCAGAAAATATTTAATAATTTTCGCCGTTAATGGACTGCCTAGAATAGAAACATGAACTGGTAGAAAGGGCGTGATGTTATCAATAATTAGGTTTACTAAATGGAAACTTATCGTTAGTTAAACATGTCAAGAAATATTATCAGACTGTCAGTTAACATAGTAATATTATATATAAAGTAACTTGGAGGCATTTTTTCTATATTTTACAAGATAAAAAAAAACTATTATTCTGGTTTATTATGTAGAATATAGATAGAATATAAATGAGGTATTATGATACAAAGAAACAAACGTATCACAATAATAAAATATGTGTTTAAATAACAAACATACACAAACAACCAGACTTTTTTAAACAGTGTAGTAAAAATACAGCAAAGTATGTGTTTATCACACAGTATAATATAAATACAAAATCTTTACTTCTTCTTATTTAAAAAGTTCTTAATTATTTTTGTGAACTCAATATATCGCTTAAGCAGCAATATCACACTTAGTAAACGCACTTTCTCTTTTTAAGTCGAGAGTAAAAATTGAACCGTTATATATATGAATAGTTTATTAAAAAAAATATTTTATTATATATATTTACAATATAAAAATGTAATGTTAATAAATAACAAGCATTTTGCAAGTTACATATAAGTGAATGTTGAAAAAATTAAGCATGACATAAGATTCAAGCTTATTAATACGTATATACAAGTACAATATTTACAAACAACATAACCTCAATATTTCATTTTCTTTGATCTATTTCGTTTATTATTAAATTACATACTTGGATTAAAAAAGTAATTTATCATATGTAATTATAATAACACACAAAATAATAATTAAAAAGTATAAAATATATACATACCTTTGAAATCCAGGTTCAAAATACCAAGTTTAAATATTGAAAGTCCATTTTGTATCGTCGGCACTTTAGGATTCATACGAGCTTTCACATACCGATAAGAAAACATAGAAACCAACAAAATTAATAAAATAAACACTATTATTAATAAAATAAAGAACATTTTTGCTTTTGAAATATATTATTTCTAAATTATATCCAAGACAACCGCTATCTTAAAGCGACGGAAGTCGACTTTGGTACGATCATAATATTATCTAGCGAGTAGCGAGTAGCGGCTCAGCGGGTCAGTAGCGCTAACTTCACTAAACATTTATATTGTCTATGGTTGGTTATCATTTACATACAAAATTTCTGTCAGTTTTATTTTATAAACTTTAGGTGTTTATTTTATAAGGTTCTTTATGATTCGTGACTGATAAAGTGAATACATTTTATAATTTTGTGTATGTTGAATATATTTTATATTTCTAAATTTATCTTTGTGGCGTTTAAAAAACAAGAAGCAGTTTTTATATTTACAAACACGTTAGGAATCCGTATAGTATAAAAGTGGTTGACTTTAAGGTAAATTGCTTGCTATACGCAGATGATGCAGTGCTTATTTCATCATCAGAATGCGAATTACAGGCATTGGTCACCATTTTGAAAAATGGGTGTGAAGATAATGGTCTAAGCTTGAATATAAGTAAGACAAAGTGTATGTTCTCGTACATGAAAGAGACACAGAAAGGACGGAATGCAAGATTTTTGTAAATGGAAACTTATTAGAATGAGTGTATGAAGTAGTATATCTGGGAAGTATGTTTAGTAGTAGTTTTTTAGCTTCTGCGACCCAATCAATATTCTAAATAAATACCTTACATACTTTAATATAGATCGGAATTACCATTTATATCTATAAAATTAATATTTTACTTACCTACCTATAATATCTATAAAGCGCGTTGATTTCAGGACTTTTAAGATATAAATAAGAATTTTCAATAATATATGTTTGAATTAACTAATTTTTTTTACAACATACTTTGATGAATAGTAATAGTACAATACAATGCCTACCACTAATGCAACGGCATCATACCATCCTGGGGAAACAACAAATGTACCCGGAAGAGGTGAAGACCCTCACAGCCAAGATAATACTGCAATTCTTTGCAGAAACCAACCTGGACTGTGTACTGTAGTATGCGGAGATCACAATAGATCAGCAATGGGCGCCATTGGCTGTGTAGCCCAGCAACTAAGAAGAAGAAGAATGGTACAATGCGAACGCAACAAACAATGTTGCGGAAACAAAAGATATTGAGAGTTTCCGTTGCGTACGCGTCGGAAATGGTTTACGTTACGCAAAAATCATGAATGAAGGAATTGATCCTTTTAAAAAGTTTTTAATTAGGTCAGCGCCAGTATATTATATTTATATCTAAGAGTATCATCGAAGGATAACCCTCAGTAATTTTTTGGATATTCCTCAAATTATAAAAGAAATTGTACATGAAATATTAAAAAAAATATTAATTGGGTTGTTAATTTATTGATGAATAGTAGCTAAGGAACCTATCACCATATTTTTTGTCTGTCTGTTTATTTGTGCGTGTACTATACATCAACAACTCCGTAAAAAATAAACACTTTGAAATCCACGTTCAAATGATTTTATTACTTTTATAATTATTGATAATTCTGGCATGGTAAAAGCTTAAGGCCTGAAGAATGCGGTTTAATGCGGTATCCGTAGGGACACAATCAAATTACGTCGATTATTCGCAAGTGAAGCTAAATGAATTTAATGGAAATTGTAGTTTCTGTTGAACTACTTTCTTATCTTTCTATTTAAATCGATGTTGTGCAAGGGGGCTTGGGCATTAAAAGGCATCTTGGGCATCTTTTTCCGTAAACCCCAATGAAAATTCAGCTAAAATGCTTCCGAGGTACGTGAATTTTTGTACGCGTACCACGGCCTATGCTCCTACTTGAAACGGTGTGCGTTTCTCCACTCGGAGTCAATTTTGAAACCAGTTGTACTCGCGTCTTGGTTCTGGTCATCGAGCTTTGATTGCATGTGACTCAGAAGGTATAGATCATCGGCATAATACAAGTCTTCTAAGATATCGGTTCTATCCCACGTCGCTTGTTATTAAATGCGCATTGCAAGATACCATCTAAAACAACCAGCTAAAGGAGAGGAGTGCCCCGCAATTTTACCAGTTAAAATCATCTAGAAATATGAAATGTTGTGTTCGGACTTTTTATTTTTATGTCATAAGAAAATGCTTTTTCTTTGCTTTAATAATTATCTATTATATTAATTCTAAATATGCCTCTATGTTATGTGTATCAGCCTTTAAGGTAAACTTTTTATTTATTTAAGCTTCACTCTTTGTCAAGCGGTATGGAACGTTGTCAACGATGGAAGGCTTGTCCACAACGATTCTTGTCGGCCCATATAGGCCTGTCAGGCTAAAACATCCCCCTAGGACTACGAACACCAGTGCGTACGAACCCCACTGACATGAAATGTGGTGAGTGCAGTGTTATGGACCGCCACACACCCCACCATGTCCAAAATGATGGGAAGTGAAAGACGGAGCTAAAAATAACCACTGTAGCCAGGTCATGATGTGATTTAAATATGTTTTTTAAATAATATTTATACAAAATATACGTAAAGATGTTCAATGCACAGATATGTTTTTTTCTTTTTTTATTATAGTATAGATTATAAATAACATATTAATAAATTGGTAGACGTATGCATATTGGTAGATGAAAATGTCACTATAACTTAAGAAATGTGAATATATCTTACACTAAATATAACTTTTATGTAAATTTCTTAATTTAGTAATTTACAAATTATTTACGCACACGATTGAAGTACCACGCTGTTAATCATGTAAAATAAAAACATTAATTGGTTGTTGTATTTTGAAATGATATATAAAACGTTCATTTAAAAGTTAAGCCTCATTTAAAATTACATAGTGTCGTGAGAGGATTGTACACAGGTTAATAAATAAACGTATATAAGGAGATTATTAAATAGAATTTATTTTTGGACTTAAAAAAGTATAAGTTAATTTTATTTAATGGCGAAGTCGGACCGCGTGTGATTGTAAAAGCGATTATTGTGGGTTCGATTTTCACTCGAGGTAATGATTGTACTTCAATTATGTAAAATTTTTCGTTATCCGTACATAGCAGGATTTTCTACCTTGACTGGTGATCTGACGGGAGCCTAGTGTTTCACAGACTATCCACAACCACATAATAACCAGAGCGAAGAAAATGAAAATAATTGTTTCTCCCCGAGTGGGAATCGAACCCACAAACCGTCGCAATCACCCTACTATTCGGGGAAAAAATATAATTCAATAGGATTTCTACGAGAAAGATAGGAAAAGGAACGATTGATATCCACAATCGGGGTAATGATTATTTAAATTATTTTCATTTATATTTAAAAATAATTATTATGTGTTCTACAGGTTGAATATGTTGTTAATAATATCTTGTGCGATATTATGTTTATATCTCTGGACAACTAGAAGACAAAATAAATACGAACCACCGTCGTTACCTGGACGTTTACCATTAATTGGACATGCCTATATACTTTTAGGTGATAGTGTGAGTAAGTACTTCTTTGAAATTATAAAATATTGATTTTTTATGTTTTAAAAATATACAATTTCCATATATTTCTACTTATTGTATATACATACTAGAGAATATATAGAATAGAAGGATAATATAACCTAGTAAGCTAAGAAATAGTAGGTAAAGAGATTTTTGTCTAATTTATAAGAGATTGTGTGTTGTAGCGCTGAACGATAACTTAACGACGCGTGTTGTCTGTTTCCAGAGCGACAAATGAAAATAATTCCTTCCTCCGATAAGACAAGTTTAATTCAAAATATATAGAATTATATTCCCGCATTCCCGAACTCTGTACGTCAATCATTTTATTCCACTCTTATATAATTATATATATCATATACATACTATTCTATATAATTCGACGGGACGCCGTATGTCAGGATTAAGCTGGAAAGGAAATCTGGCTGGAATAAAATCAACAATTGTTGGAATCAAATGATTCACTTAAAAAGTGTTCTATTATGGAATTAGATTTTAGTATAAAAAGGCAAGCACTCGTCGACTCAAGGCTCCGACCGACGTAAACCAGGTCAAATAATTGTGAAGGATCTTAATCCCAAAGAGCCTCGGGGCCCGACAAAATCTCAAACAAGGTCCTGAAGAATGTTCCAATCCAAGAGTCACTAAGACGGGAGGAATCACTCACCAATCACATCCAACATGCGCCGTCGTCGCCTCAACAGGCAACGTGGTCCTTGCCGTGCCCTCCGGTCTATGAGCAACCTTTTCTACCACTTTTTGAGCTATCGTGCAAAACCCAAAACAATGGCTTTTAAATTTTTATCTATTTTTCTATATCTCAGGACCCATTTAACCGATTCAAATGCAGTTTTCACCTTGTATTACGGTAGGTCATCGGTTCATATATAAGAGAGTTATATCAATTTAAATAGTTATATCTATTTGTACGACGAAACTGCTAAAAATAATTGTTTTTTTTGAAGTAGCTGAAATTTAAAATTTCCTTTCCCACATATACAAAATTGCGGGCGCAGTTAGCTTACAATATAAATTAAATACCCACTTAACTTTTAAAATTGTTCTCTACAGAATTATGGAATACTGTTAAAAAATATTCAATTAAAACAACTGAACTTGGCGGTGTTGCCAAAATGTGGATGGGTCCTACAAAATTTTATGGTACGCTAAAACATATTTATTATCACTATTTGAGCATTTTATTTGGATTATACTAAATATTTTGTTTTGTAATTATTTTAAACATTTACGGTCTATTACTTGTTAAATGTTTGATAACTTTCCAGTTGTGACCGATCCAGAGGATTATGCGACGGTAGTCAATAAATGTTTGAAAAAAAATAGATTTTATGAATTTGGAAGACCTTGGCTAGGACAAGGACTAGTCACAGGAACTCGTAAGTTTTGCGATCATGTTGGTAAAGTTTAAATTAACCGTAAAATTAAAAAAAAGTTATTTGCAACGCATTTTTGTCGTTTATTTTAAATTCACTTGATTATATTGGTATTAATTTAAAAGGCTTAATTTTTAAATGATTTCATTTACTTTATAACTTACAAAATGTAGCCCACAATTTCATTTGCGTGGAATATAAAACGTCAAATGTACAATGTTTTCCGTTCTCCGTGAAATTTCGGAAAATCCCCTCTCAATGCTTCGTCTATACTTCTCAAGTTTCAGGTATCTTTGTCTGTCAGTCACTCAGTAACGGAATTTTATATCTATATATGTACCTACATACTTATATTGATATAAAATTATTTTATTAAATAGGTTATTTTATTATTTCTTATTATTATTATTTCTTTCTACCATAATTAATATTTCACGTATTGTTTTGAAATACATCCACTTTTGTGTCGAAACCCTTCTTTTGCTTTCAACCATTCACTAATTAACCTACATTATTTTCATATAAAGTCAATAAATTCAAAGAACCTGAATATTTGCATCTATATAAATTTGATTAAGAAATTTGACCTAAAATGGTATACAAATATGTTGAAATAGTAATTAATTTATAATTTAAACTTTATACATAATAATTTTAGTTGAAAAATACAAGGTCCACCGTCGACTGCTAAACCCGGCATTCAATCAAGCAGTACTCAATAAGTTCATTGATATTTTCAATAGTCAATCTCGGCGCTTAGTCCAGTCTTTGGAGGATAACATTGGAAAAGGTCCATTTGATCATTTGCCTTGTATCTGTCATAATGCCTTGGAAACAATATGCTGTGAGTAAATCAATTATATTTATACTAACTTTAAGCTGCGGCTTTGCTTGCGTGGTCAACTGTAAATAGCTGAGAGTTGTGTCATTCTTTGATAAATGGACTAACCAATACGCAAAGAATTTAAACGATTAGTTTCTAAGTTTCCCTTCAGTTTTATAATATTTACCGATTTTGTTTTATTTTTAATATCCTCTACAGTTTACTCCTAAAAAAGTACTTTGATTTTGAAATTTGGACTGAATAGTCCCTTAGTCGGAATATATCTGATTTAAATGAAAAATGCTTCCGAGAATTTTGTGGACAATTATACAAATTTATGTTGTGTTATATACATTCACAAAAATTTAGATGATCGTATTCATATATTATCCAATTCCAACAATATCATATACAAACTAATAATCTTCTTTTTTTGAAGTCAGTTAAATAAAAACATATTTTATTGTTCCGTACCTAAAAGGTAAAAACGGGGCCCTATTAAGCCTGCGCTGTCCGCCTCTCATTCTGTCACTAGGATGTATCTCATAAACCGAGAAAACTAGGAAGCTGAAATTTTCACAAATTATGTATTTCCGTTGCCGCTATAACAAACTACTGCTATTAAAAATAAAAAATAAAATAATCTTTACAATCATGAAATAGCGACGGAACCCTCGGTGCGCGAGTACTATTCGCTTACTATATACGTCATATTTATACATTTACAAATATATGTATATATTTTTGTTGTAAAACTCTGTTACTTATTTGTTTACCGCAGTGACAGCAATAGGTGTGGATTTCACTGATAAGGCAATGCAGAATAGTGGATACGTGGTCGCCATAGAGAAAATGTTGAATATAATCGTAGATAGAATCCAGCATCTTTGGTTCCATTATGATTTCATATTCAATTTATCACCTACGAAGAAGAAACAAGATAAATATTTGAAAATTCTACATCATGTATCAAACACGGTAATGTAATATTTTTATATACTACTAATACTAGCAGGTCCCGCTCTGTTCACGTTGAATAGGATTTTCACACTTTTAGTCAAATTTGTGCAATTAAATACAGCCGAATTATACCTCTATATATATAAAAGATTATACTACCTTCTGTACACGGAAGCTTCTTAAAAAACACACTATTTTTTGGCGGCACTTATAAATGTAATAGACCATGAAACAATGTTTTTTACAATTTTTATGTGCTTGGGTACGTTATTCTCAGGCAACGGCTTGACTTATTCAAATGCAGTTTTCACAATTGTGTTATGGTTACCTTCACTTAATATTTAGAGTATATTTTATTTTGTATCATTAATCATTTTAGAGTTATTGTTTTATTTCATTTGGTTCAAAAAGTTCAAGAAGTCAAAATGTTATAAATACGATGAAACCGGTACAATATAACTAGTTTATTAAAATGGTAGAAATTTCTAATTTGCTTTCCGACGTAGACATAGCTGCGGAAGTAGCTAGTGTTAAATAACCATCTATTCAAATTTCTAAACTTTTACAGTTATAATATTAGTGTGACAAGTGTTAAGTTCACTTTAATTTTAAGGATTAATTTAACTTACTTTTCATTTCATCTTATTTCTTAAATTAAGATTAGCTCGCAACACTAAAGCTATTGACTTATACTATTAGTTAAATAGGTTACGAGATTTTTAATGACAGTTTAATGACTCTCAATCGACATGGTCTCTCTCTTTTAAAAATGCATTCTTCCTAATGTGTATTTTTTTTCTACCGTACAATCTCCTTCGTGTGTTCTCCATACAGCGTGACATTAGTGAAGTGATTTGTGTTCAACTGGCACATTCGGAACGCCATCATTAAAGAACTGAACTGAACTGACATGGTCTCCGTCATCTTTATACCTATGGCATTACATATATTTGCTTCTAATTAATAATAATATTATACTGCAGGCTCTAAGAAAGCGAAAAGAACACTACTTGAACAACAAAAATGTAATAAACGAAGAACGGACAGAAGGTATGTTTCAACCTCTTTAAAATAGTCCGAATCTGAATGGTAATCGGTATA
This sequence comes from Dione juno, assembly GCA_037127375.1. Classification (NCBI taxonomy): domain Eukaryota; kingdom Metazoa; phylum Arthropoda; class Insecta; order Lepidoptera; family Nymphalidae; genus Dione; species Dione juno. The sequence goes on from JAXRJS010000014.1 coordinate 2,599,610, forward strand.
CGGTAAAAGACGTTTTACGACGAATAAAACGTTTCATTGGTGGCCAAAAATGACATTCATAAATTCATTAAAGTATTATTCAGTCTAAACAAGACTTTCTAATTAGAAACGTATAAAACTTTTGACTTGGTAACTGTCTAAGGAATCTAGCTAATTAAGCCATACTTCGAAAAGCTGAGCTAAGTTGTTACTTTTTGTTGCTATCATCTTGTAAAGGATATATTTATAAAATTCTGATGCCTGTATGAAGATTAATTCTAATAATATCGTTCAAGTGCTAGTAGTACTCGTGCACCGAGCGTTCTGTATCAAGCTTTGTATGAAAATAATTCAGTCGTGATTGCTTAATTTTAAAGGTACAAATTCTTTTATTTTTTGAATTCATGCACTAACTTTAGGCACCAGATTCAAACCATTTATGGATCTTATTTTGGAATTATCTATAGAGAAAAAATTATTAAATGACACCGAGATCAGAGAACATGTGGATACCATAATAGCAGCTGGTCACGACACAATTGCAGCTGCTCTCGTGTATACCATTTTACTAATTGGATCCATTCCAGACGTCCAGGAAAAGATAGTTGAAGAGTAAGTCATAGTTATAGCATTCTATGACACCTAGATCTTCATTTTAATTACAATTGAAACCAATTTCGTAATGAAAAGTGGAGCTTAACGTCATGCTTTGTTTTGCTAGAATGTGTAAATTCCCCCGAATGACTATAGAACATCTCATAGCTATCGCGTTTATACGACGCCTCAGATACATACAAGATGTAGGCTCACAGAATTGTAATATATTACTGGGTGCAATATACGAGGACCGCTTGGAGCTAGAATTATTATTATAACTTGAAATAGAAAAATTGTTCATGGGTTCGGCGGAAAGCAAATATAATAAAAAAATATAAATTGTTTCAAGTCAAATATATTTTTTTTAGACAAAAAAATGTTTTCGGTGACAACGATAGTGATGTGATGAAACAAGATTTATCAAAGTTGATATATTTGGAAGCAGTTATAAAAGAATCCTTGCGTTTCTATACAGTAGCGCCAGTGACAGCTAGACTTCTAGACACAGATGTCAAGTTACGTAAGTACCTAAGTAACAAGTGAATAAAGAAAAACAATAAGCAACAATAACAACGACCATTCAACTTCCTTATTGTAGTGAAACAGGTTTTTGGAAAGGAGGATTTTTAATAAAACTTAAATTAGGAAGTAATAAGTAATTCTGGTAGTCGACAAATTCGAATATAATTTCTTTTCGCCTCGAGTTTCTTGTATATATGTACAAGACGCTCGAGGCGAAAAGTGCTTAACACTAAGTTCCTAACACTATGTACATATGTACATAATAATAACAAGTGCGGAAAACAGAGGGAACTTAGTGTTAAGCACTTCGACCTTGATATTCAACTTATTTTAGAAACAATATCTACACATTATGTAGCTGTTTTATAAAACGAGAATAAAATACATCCACTTCCTAATTTATCAAGAAAATTTGTGCAAAAAATCTAAAAAGCTCTTTTGTACAATTGTCGCTCCTTCCCCTACCCAGGAAACTGTACGTTACTCAAAGGCCACACTTGCCTGATATTAGCACATGGCATACATCGCCACCCGATGTGGGGTCCTGATGCTGAAGAATTTATACCTGAACGATGGTTAGATCCAGCCAAACTTCCTGAAGTTCCTTCAGCTTACGCTCCTTTTAATATTGGTAAAAGAAGTTGCATAGGTAAGAAAAAATTTAAGTCGAAAAATAAAAGTTTTTTGTTATACCATATACATTATTATTTTATAAATATTCTGGAGTGTGTAGAGAGCACTTGTGTAAATGTGTTCTGTGATACAGAGCCTGTTGAGGAATAACCTGCTGATATTTTATTCTGATAATGGAACGTAACCGCAATTATGGTAACAGTCAAAAAGATCAAAAAAAATTAACCTGAAATGGAATGAAAACAGCGTATTATATATTAATTGTTACAATTATAAAATAAGTGAATAAATATTTATTTATTTATTTATAAATTTTTATTTTTCAGGCAAACTGTATGCATATATGTCCATGAAAGTAACGCTGTCTCATGTATTCAGAAATTACAAAATTAGCGGTGATCATACAAAGTCAATAAATAAAGTTGATTGTCTGCTGAAACCAGTTTCCGGTCACCACATTGTTATTGAAAGAAGGAAATGATATAGTTCTCTATTAATTTTCTAAGTTCTTTAATTTAAACTATGAAGTATCTTTTCTTTTATCTTAAACAATTCGTTTAAGATGGAATAAATACAATAAAAAATCTTAAAAGTAACGAGTCTTTCTTTGATTTAAGCCTAAGTTTCTATTAGATCGCCTTTAACAACGTGTTGCTAAGGGTTGCCACTTAAACCGGGTAACAGAGTGTCTTAACACTAGGTCCACTCTACCTACTGTAAACCCACCTCCTAACTGAAAGATGGCTGCTGGAACCCGAAAAACCACATATACCATCGGGTTCACATATTTAACAAGATAATATTTAGGTATTTTCTAATATAAATTACAGTTATAGTTTGATGTTTGATTCATACAAAATGTTATTCCTTACTCTGATTAATAGCTTTGATTATTATTTTTCTATAATATCTTTTTTTAGGGTTCCGTATCGGAAAAGCAAATAATGAAACCCTTATAGGATCATGCAATTTCTCTCTATCTGTTCGTCTGTTAAGCCCATTTTACTTAATATGTGGGGGTAAATTATTATGACGAGGCTTGTAGACCCTTGATGTAAAATCAAGTTTCTAAGTCAATGCTATGAGCGCTTATGATTAGTTCCTACGAAACCTATAGGGCGCGTATCTACCATTATGTGATTTAGCAAGAAGGAAATATCCGAATATTGGAAATTTATTAGTATACCATAGAAACAATTATTGTAAAATTATGTATGTTTATATTATATTTCATGCAATATTATATCTAATTTTGAATTTTACTTTCAACTTTTATAAGTTGTTCTTCCCGTACGTCGTACCTACGATTGTGAAATTAGTACGAGTTAAGGTCATAGTACATATATCAACTAGGAAACGGAACGTAAACGTATCAACTCGAGCCGCTCGTACTTATATTCTAACAATGACGTAAATCAATAAAGCCGGTACATATAAAGCCATAGCTAAGAATATAATTTTTAGTACGTAATATTGTCTATGGTCACACTAAATCGACGAGTTCGATATATATGTATTTCAAATCGTTATTCATCAGTTCAATATTTACTATGCACAATTTTATCGGTATAAGTATTAACCTTATTTACTAAATGTGATATGGGTTACTAGCAGAGATTCAAATATAAAAGAAAAATCATACAATTTATTCATATTATTTTAATCTATCTTCTACAGTAATAAAGTGACCACTAACAGGTTTTAGAAGTACATCTAGTTTAACAACTAATTGTGTGTGATCTGCGTGTAGTTTATAACGACGTAACAGATGACAAAATAGAATTTTCATTGACATCATAGCATAAGTTTTTCCTGAAATAAAAGCAAAAGTAAAACAATTTATCAAAATTTTAGTAGCAGAGAAATACTTGTGATTTTTTGTCTAAATTAATTAGAAATATTGTGGGTTAAGTAGCGGAACTAAACGCAGCGGTAAGTAGTTACCAGAGCAGATAAGCTACAAGTAACAGAATATGATCATTCTCGGAATGGTGCCTTAAACATTGGGTTTACAGTTACATGGTGTCTTAGTTTGATATCATCTTTCTCGATTTATTTCAGATAAATTTAACGGATAACATTGCCTTAATATAGCTGGGATGGATGGCGAAACCCAACTCCGCGCATTGCCTTCTTACCAGAACCCAGAAATTTAAATAATTCATTTCCTCCACGATCATCATATTTAAATGTTATTATGCACATATGTATTGTATGTAAATGGTATTTAAAACATCACCTATACAATTACGTTTCCCAATACTGAAACCAACGAATAAATTAGGATTCTTAGGCATTCTAGCAGGATCTAGCCATCTTTCAGGTTTAAATTCATTTACATCTGGTCCCCACAATGGGTTGCGATGTACCGCGTGTAACATCAATAAGCAATTACTGCCGGGCCTTAAAGTGCAGTTTTCTGGAATAGTAAATTAATAAATTGAGATTGTCGTGGTGCAGCATCTGACTGCTACTGATTTTTGATTGCCATTCAGGGAGCTAAAACTTTCATTAAGCTTTTTGCGCTCAAGTAAGAAGATTAAGCCCAGCGTCGAGTTGGGAGTTGTAAAGTGGGGAACTGAGTGACACTAGGTTCCCTTTGTCTACTCTGTTATATGCGGGAGAAAACGTGAAGCTGTAATGTAATATAATTATTAATTACATGCCTGTCAAAATATTTACTGCTTTTACACAAGTTACAAATTGAAATTGAAGTCATTCAGATAAATTCAGAAGTCGGAACAAATTGAAAATTAATTCAAGAAAAACAAATATGTGTCGAAGTAATATGTCATAATATTCTCCTTCTTCTTCTCAGCCGTTCACTCTTTATTGAGTGGTTGTGATTACTTTGATGGTGCACTAGGTTTTGTGCACTTGAGGTAGGATGTCTCACGTTCACCATATCATCGCCACACTTTGTCATGAATTTAAAATAAAATATTCCACCTGGTGGGGATTGATTCCGCACTTTTTTCATCGACAATGCTTTAATAACATAATTCTTACTCAATTGAACCTCCTTATCTATATATCTGCCAACAAAAGGAGCCATTACATAGTATCGCATACTCTCCTTGATAACAGCCTCTAAGTATACTAGTTTCGACAAATCCTGTTTTTCCACATCTCTATCTTGCAATACTTCTTTTATTCTGTAATAGTTAAAAATAATTATTGTTTAGAATCTTCATCTAAAGCAATATTTTTATAAGGATTGCCAAACTAATAATTTAATATTATGAGACTATCGTGGCGCAGCGGAACAGCTTCTGATTACTTTACTTAGATTTAAGAGGAGAAAATTGTCTTTATTTTTCTATTGTGGCAAGACAAAGTGCGATGTTTCTGTCAACACAAAACACAAAATATTCAGACGGAAAATGGATAACAGAGTGTCATAACACTAGACTCTTTACATATTATACTCTATGTGGAAAGTGTGAGCTGTAAAAAAAATTACATAGATTAAAATAGCTTTGGATTAAGATTAAAGAAAAGATATTTTTATATCACTTTCAAAAGACATAAGTGGTCCAGAGTTAGAGTCAAGACCTTGTTTTATGATAAGACCTTAAAAATGCATAATGTGCGACTGATTAAAGGAGCGTTCAGCATGCACAATTCATTAAAATTGCTTAATTCATCCAAATAATTCTCCTAGATCAAAATAATTTTAGTAACACGGGGTAAAACCATAGAAAAATCTTGCTACAGTAGTAAAATGGTAGTAGGAACAGCTTTGGTAGAGTAAAAAATATGGGTCAATACTCGAAAATGCACTCGAATCGCAGTCGTACCATGACAAAGTCATAAATTATGCGTAAAAACAGAGCTTGTGAAACAATTTTAGGTCAGCTTCTGATTGGACTGTTGTGGAAATGTAAGAGAAACAGTACAAAATTCCTGAGGTTATTGATATTTCGCCACCCAGATCGGATATCTTCCTTTATTCTAGAAACAAATATTCCTCAAAATTATAAATTCAAAGTAAACAAATACATCGGACTTACTAAGGAACTCTCCAAGAATAGATTTAGAGCAAATTTGTATGCGGTATAAGTAGGAGCGAAGGTTATAATTGCAAACAGTGAACAGTGAAGGTGAGCGTACCTACCTACTCTAGGAACTACCCTGACCTATTTTCCCTACAACGTAATGTACCCTGCACTCTTCAAATTTTATAATATTTTTACTTACTCTTCATATATTCGTTCCTGGACTTTTGGATATGAACCGATTAATAATAGTGCGAACACTGTAACATTTGCTGACGTGTCATGTCCTGCCATCATTATCGTATTTAATTCATCTCTTATCTCTTTATCAGTGAGAGAACCATTGTCCACGTCCATCATTAAGTCAATAAAGACTTTTATATTTGGATCTATAGAATAGCAGACGAGTATTGTAGTTTGTATCGAGTTTGTAAATGTAGAACTTAATATTACCAAACATTCCCGCAAACTTTAAAAATTTAAGTTGATATTTTCAAAAAGATTGAGGCATTACATTCTTCACGCTTTATCCAGTAAACTATGGACCGCCATAGTTCTCCACATTTGTGCTCATTGGCGGAACTCAAACTTGATTTGCTACATGTTACCAAGCAATATTACATTAGGTACTAATGAATTAATACCCATACGTCTGCAGCTTCGCTTGAACTGCACCAATATTTATCTAGTAAGCTAAATTGCGTCAATTTTGATTATTTTTAATTTTCTTCACGATTCTTAACGATCTTAGCCATCAGACGGTTATGGGCGTAGTTTATGAATACTGTTAAGGTTAAGGTACGGCTAAAATACTGTTATGGGGTCGGTTGAATGAATTGGGAGGAGATTGAGATTTGAGGCTATTAAATTAATAATACTTACTTGTTTTGTCACTATTTACATCAGATATATTTTTAGCCCGTAAAGCTCTTTTCTTCTTAAGCACCTGCAACATTAAATAAAAACGGAATTTGAAGCAATAAGCTAAAACATATAGCAAAAGCTTTTGACACAGACTGTAACAAAAATAAATAAATAAAATCTTTATACACTTATTCCCGCGGTACAAATTTTCCCGCAGCAGTACGACACTCCATTCCCCACTTTCTACTAAATTTTCACAATTGAACGTGTGTGATGTTGCATCAGAGCGAGAAAATAAAAAAATCATTTAAATATTCCCGATTACAGTCATACACTGCATCAATCCATTACGTCATTTTAAAATATAATAAAAATATATCTTACTGAATCTGACAAATCCATAAGAAATTTACTGCATTTATCCAACTGTTTTTTATGATTTGTAAAATTGTAAATCAAATCTACATACAGCCAAAGTTTTTGAAATCTCATTATATTTAGGTTCAGATACGTTTCAAATGATTCCACATATCTGTTGGCTTCTTCCTCAGTGATGGCATGATCTATTGCTGTTACTGAAAATAAAAATATTATTACTAAAAGTCAAGAATTATTGATTTTTTATATTTAATAGTATATTTGTTATATAACTTTAAGCTATATTTGTATTTGAGTGTTTATAAATTAAAAGAAAATAATAGAGATGAAGCAAATCTTACAACAAATAGTCTCCATAAATATTTGTCGGACATAATGAGAATGATCGAAAGGCTCTTTATTAACTTCCATTTGGAATTTTTGTACCATCCTCTTGCCTTGGTTGTTAAATATGCCTACAAAACTGTCGAGAATTTGTTGATTGAAGGCAGGACTTATTAACTTGCGGTGTCTCTTCCATACTGGAACTGAAATTTAAAATAAATTCTATTATTACTATGAAACGAAGATTAATAACCGCGATAACTTATAACGCTTTATTTTTTGTACCTACGCGATTAATTAGGTATGAGAGTTTCACTTAAAATATGAACACACCTACCTTTTCCAAATAGCAATCCGTTGCCCAGCAAGTCTTTCGTGAACTCGTGGCTGAAATAATCCTTTTCAAAACAAATGTTTGACAGTTTGCTTATGTCATCTGGGTCGCTTAGAACTGAAAAATAATATAATTTTTTTATTAACTTATATTAGATTCCTGTTGTACACTAATTTGTTCTCCCCGAGTGGGAATCGAATCAACAACCGTCGCATTTACAGTCAAACTACACTATAGCAAGTACAGCTGTGCCGCTGCGCCACGACGGCCTCCGGCTTTATTAATGTAATTATTATTTTAATAAGTGTACTTATAGAGAACCGAAGGACGGAAATTTGTTCAGAAATCACTAAAGACTTGTATTAATTAGCTTTTTGGATGTGAAAACTTCTTAAGCATCGTTGTTATTTGAAAAATTATGAAACGAAAAAGCAACAGTAAAAAGAGACAGACACATACGTATGTGGAAGTTTAACGTGGGAGAAAATGAGATAGAAAGCGCAAGCGCAACGCGCATGTGTAGTACAAAGCTTGACAAAGGCATGATACGATAGTTTAGAACGTGTCCGTGAATTTGAATGACAGTTCTATTAAGAATCAAAATAGTAAAAATGATTATAGGAAGTACTCACACAACACAAATTTTGTCTTAATACCCAGAGCCTTAATCTCACGGCAAAGTGATCCCATCCCATGATCATCACTTAAACCTACAATTATCCTTTTCCCGAAATGTTACATCCGTCTCATTATCTTGACTGCAGCGTTTAGCGCTCCGCTCTCTCTGACTACCCCGCTAGTGATAATGCGTGAGGCTATCTATGTATATATGTTTCTTAAAGCTAAAATTTATGGAGGTTTCACTTCTACCACGTGTGAATTGTACACATCTGTTTTTCTTAAACTACCGTGAATGACATGATTGAATATATATAGTGTTATCAATATAATTTGTTGTCTCATAACTTACCATACAGTTTGTAAGGACCCATGTATATGTACGTGGCATGTCCCATTTTCATGCACGCCTGACTCATTTCCAGAAACTGATTACAAAAATCTAAAAAAATTGCAATATTGTAAATAATTAGTATATAATGTTAATATTGTAAATAATTAGTATATAATCATTAATATTTATACTCGATTTAATTTACAATTAATATTAATTTAAACATACACACATTATTTGCGTACAAAGTACTACGCTACTACGCTAGAACGCACTTTGGTTCTTGCATTAATAGTAGTAAAACTTACTTTTTTCTTTTTATTTTGAAATTCGATTAAAATTTAATAATAGCGGTATCCTAACCCGCGCCTTTTAACATATGTTAAAATTCCTATAATTGAAAGGCTGGACACGAAATTGGACAATCACCGTAAGCAATTTCGTGGCCTGAACTCCATGATCTATGCTTTGCTACTTTCTTTCATCAACGTTTCAATAAGTTTCGTTCAAATCAATTTATATTACTACAAAAGACTATGACTAACCTATGTCTGTTTACGTTATATATAAATAAAAAGTTAAAGGTCAATTACTTATAGTGTCACCGATGAACATATGGGCATTTCCAATTAACGGAAAGTTTCCAGGATATGCTGGGGGTTCTCCTGGAAGTCTTCTTGTGTACCATTTCCAGAATACAAAAATCGTCAACAAAAATAAAAATATCATCAACATTATAGTTAACTGAAAGGCAAATAATTTTTTTGTTCAATAAGTTATTAAAGAAATAAAACTTAATTATAACAATACGATAAATAATATTAATTCTAAAGGCAACAACAGAGTGTTGGCGAAAGGAAACAAATTTTTCTAACAACTTCATGCCAACTAAAAAATAATATAATTTTTTACGTAAAAAATTATATATTTATATTATGATTCTATCCTAAATTCCGATCATGCGAGATTTCTGGATTAAAAAATTCCTCTATGTTCATAAGTGAAAGTTCTTTACAAATGGGTTTAACTTTTCCGGAGATTTGTTCAGACTAACAAACAGAAAGCTATGGTCCCTAGGTAAAGTATCGAATTTGCAGAATTGCAATTATAAATAGAATATATAGAATTACAATTGCAGTAATATATAGAATCGGGTATATTCAATTGTTTATGACGGATTGTGCAACCAACGAATTAACGAAAGTGGTAGTAACGATTATGTACCTGGTTTTATCATATATTTCTATCAGAACTGACGATTTCGATATTGTACGTGGTATTGCAAATTTAAATCTTTGTAAAAACACCCGCTTTCGGGCTCTCAACAACAAAGCTCTTGTTTCTGGATCTTTTGACGTGTGAGCTGAAAGAGAATCTGGAATCTAGGATTACTCCTAGATATTTTGCTTGTGGTTTCCAGGGTATAGATTGGTTAACAAGTACACGGTGGAGGCTGTTTCGTGTTTGACACGACGAAACAGGATCGCTTCACTCTTATCCGGATCAACTTCGATCCTCCATAAACGGTACCAATCGCCGAACGCGTCGGCCGCAGTCTGGAGTCTTTCAGTCAACAAGCGAGAATAGCGAGAAGTAGTGTATAGGGCAGTGTCGTCGGCGTACAACGACAGGTAGACTAATTTTGTACGAGGCATGTCGCTGGTGTACAGTGCGTACAAAATCGGAGAAAGGGTAGAACCTTGGGGAACGCCTGCGCGGATGAGGCGGGGAGAGGATAGAGTGCCCTCTACTTTGTATCGAAAATACCTATTTGACAAGAAGTCTCGTAGAATGTACATTAGACAGTGTACATCCTACGAGCCACCGGCGGTGAGCAGCTTAAAAATAAAGCCGTTGTGCCACACTTTGTTAAAGGCTTTTGCGATATCCAGAAAAATGACGAGCTATATCCTCTACGAGGCGGTGCACTTGGTGGATTGCAGAGTGCTTTTTCCTAAAACCGAATTGTTCATTTATGAGCAGGGATTTGGCCTTTACTACTCACTTCACCGGATCTTTTTAATGTTTATATAAATGACCTGATAGAGGAATTACTGAGCACTAATGTAGGTTGCCATATTGGGGGGGGTGTGCATAAATAACTTGAATTACGCAGATGATATGGTGCTGCTTAGTCCCTCAATCAAAGGACTAAGAAAATTGTTGGATATTTGTGAATCAATTACAATGTATCATAAACAAAATGTATGATTTTTAAGACTGGTTAATTATACTCGAAGAGCCTACAGCGCCATCAAATTGCAGTATAATAATGTGTACCGCACTGTGATGAGGTTGCCGAAATTCTGCAGCGCGTCGAATATGTTCGCATCAGCGGGTATACTGGACTTCTTTGCGGTAATTCGTGTCAGAATAGCTTTGCTTTTGGCTTGATTGCGAGAAAGCAAGAATGAGATTCTCCAAGTATTTGGTCGGTATCTGGATGTTGCTTTTCTTAGACATTGGTTGGCTGAACATCACAACGAGAATCGCAAATAACTAGTTTATAAATTTGTTTAATTATTATAATATTTATTTACTGTATATTTTTTGTTTGTTTTTAACTTATATGGATCGAATGGTCTGAAATAAAGATATATTATTATTATTATTATTTTTGGTTTTTCTTGCTCAAAACTTTTAGGTTTTGGTAATAAGTGAAGTCCGCGGGCCTAAGCCAAGAGTACTTCACGAAAATCTGTTAGGTAAAATCGGTGTCATCTTGTATAAACTTTCTGACAATTCTGCAAGTGTTTAAAACGGCTGCTTTCTGCATCGTGTAGTAAGTGTTATCGGACAAATTTATTATTTTGAGGGCTTGGTGTAAATATTTCGGGATAACACCTGTGCTAGACAGCACAGCTGATTTCTTCCTTTAGCTCTGTATATTTACGGATTTTCTCCGATATTGTTTTTTGCAAATTGTGTGTATTTGGTACTGCGATATCTATAATGTAAACTATTTTGTTTTCTTTATCAATTAAAGTTATATCTGGTCTATTATTATGTATTGTCTTATCTGTTAATATAGCTCTATCAAAGTACATCTTATGATTGGTGCTCTCCAATACAGGTGAAGGTGTGTATTCATAATAAGGAAGTGGCTTTTTTTCTGTTAATTTATGTTTAATAGCAAATTTTTGGTGAATTATGTTGCATACTTGATTATGACGGTGACTGTAATCGGACTGAGTCAATGACGAGCAAGCACCTGTAATGTGCTGTGTGGTTTCGGATTGCTTAAAACATTTTCTGCATCGATCAGTCTTTAAGTTTGGGTCTTTGAGTATATATTTTTCTATAATTTTTGGTATTAATTACTCGATCTTGAATAGCTATAGCAAATCCTTCAGTTTCTGGAAAGAGTGAACCTAATTTTAACCACTTATTTGAAGCCTCTGAGTCTATATTTGAGTTTCCGAGATCATGCAAATGGCGTTTATGTAATTCCATTTTCCTCCAAGAATCTATTTTTCTATTTTGACTGTCAGCTTTACTATCAAATATTTTTATATTATTATCTTTTAGTTTTAGAGGGGTGAAGTTGTTATCCGTTTCAGTTACTGCTTTATGTATATGACTACTATTGGCTTTGTCAAAAAAGAATAAACGTAAGTTGTGAATTTGTCCTTGCCATAAACTATTTAAATCTATAAGACCCCTTCCTCCTTTTTGTCTCTGAAGCGTCATTCTTTCTATTGCCGATTTAGGGTGTAAGTAATTATGTTTTGTTAAAATTGTTCTAGTCTTTATTTCAATTCTATTGATATCTGTTTTAGACCATTTTATTATCCCAAAAGAGTATGTCAATACTGGAATAGCATATGTATTAATAGCTTTAATAAGGTTCTTTGAATATAATTGCTTTTTACAAATTCTATTGACACGTTTGAAATATTCTTGTTTAAAATCTGTTTTAATTTGTGTATGAGCAACTCCTTTAGCCTCTTGAATCCCTAGATATTTATAAGTATATCCTTCGTCCATTAAATCAAATTGAAGACCATCACCTGAAATATTACGGGCGTTACTTAATTTTCCTCTCTTTAAATGTAATTCTAGGCATTTATCTAATCCAAAAGTCATACAAATGTCCTTACTAAAAGATGTAGATTATACTTAATAGTTTCTTCATATCCTGTTCCGATTTAGCAAAAAGTTTTATGTCATCTACGTACATTAAGTGTGTAATGATAGTGCTAGGTGTCAATTTGTAGCCCGCTTGAGAGTTATTAAGAATATTGGATAAGGGGTTTAAGGCGAGACAGAACCATAGGGGACTCAGTGAATCTCCCTGAAAAATGCCGTTTTCAATTGCAATTTCATCAGTTTTAATTATGGTTTGGTTATTATTGATATACAAATTAGTTTTCCATGTTTTCATTATGTTTTGTAAGAAGTTTATAATTACAGGGTTGATTTTATAAATTTGCAAAATTTTAATAAGCCAGGAGTGAGGTACACTATCAAAAGCTTTTTTATAATCAACATATGCTAAATTTAAGTTTCTATGGCGCGTAGTGGCATGTTTCAAAATTACACTGTCTATAACAAGTTGTTCCTTGCACCCTCTATGATTCTGTCTGCATCCCTTTTGCTCTTCAGATAAGATGTTGTTATGTGTTACGTGGTTATTTATCTTTAATGTTAAGCATGAAGTTATTATCTTGTAGATAGTTGGTAAGCAAGTTATAGGTCTGTATTGAGATGGATCTTCAGTTACTTTTATTTTAGGTATCATATATGTAATCCCTCTGGTAATGAAATCAGGCATATTTTCATTGGTCCGTATTAAATCTGTGATAATGCTCGCCAGCGTTTTGTGAATTGTAGAGAGCTTTTTGTACCAAAAGCAGTGTATATTATCCACTCCAGCAGCTTTCCAATTTTTTGTTTTGGTTAAAATATGCTCTAAGTCTGCAGTTGTTATTTGAGAGAAGTCCATTTGTAGTATATGTTTCCATTTTTGTTCTTCATTTTCTATCCAATTAGCTTTGTCATTGTGATTCCCTTGCTTTTTCCACATATTCATCCAATGCCAAATTTTAAATGCTTCTGGGGTATGTAACTCTCTGGTAGCCTCTTCGTTTCTAGATAATTCATTTTTTAAAGTTCTATAAAAACCTGTTTCGTTACTTGAGAATAATTTGTTGTCAAATTTACGTTTCAGAGATTTAGTATATCTTGCTAATCTTTGGGATTTGAGTGCTAACTTTTGCTTTAACGTGTCTAAAAATTCTTCCGGCTTAGCATTATCTTTTTCATATTTTGAGTGATTTTTTGTCCTTTTAAATATTAATTCTACTTTTTTGGATCTGGACTGGATCTATTGTTGTATATATACCGTTGTAATCTGCCTATGTCCGCTCTAAGTCGGCCAATATCTTTTTCTATCCTAATCTACCACTCTGGTTTTTCACGAGTTTTTATTGTATCATTCATACCCTTTCATTATGTGTTTTAATTTTATATCCTAAATTACGAGAAATGACTATGGCACTACAGTATACTAGTGTATGTAATTCCGTTAACGTTAAGTCCAAAGAGCAATACTTATCTAAAATATCATTATTAAATATATGAACTAATTTATAAAGGATTTTATTTTCTTTTAAACGCGGTAATTTTGGTCTAGAAGTTGGATCTGATCCCCTATATTTGGTAAGTGCAGTTTCGAGTTCGTTTATAAGTTTTTCCACGTATTGAGAATCTACTTTGTCGGCTGTTGTAACTTCGTGTTCTCTTGAGATATTTGGAGAACTTGCGGCTTGTGGTGTAGTATTGACATGCATAAAAGTATGATTAATATTATTGGATATAATATCATCAGTGTCAATATTTGTTGTAAGATTAAATACTTGTCTATTTATATTTTGCAATGAAGTTTCAGGGTTTTCTTCAGGTATGGCTGGTAAGATTAGATCTAAATTATTTTGTTGTTTGCTGTTTTCTGATTTTAAAAGTAATGCTACTTCACGCTTTTTATTTTCTAGAACACTTGTAGTTAATAGTTTATTTCTAATAATAACTCGTCTTTGGTCAGCAATTCTTTGGGAAGATACTTTAAGGTGTGGATATTTTTGTGCAAAATTGTCATAAAGTTTACTACAATACATAGTTTTATCTGTCTCAAGTTTAGTTATATAGTAATATGTGCGCATGATAAATATATTTGTTTCATCATCCCATTTCATACGCTCCCTTGGTTTGCCAGTCTTAGTGGTTGCAAGTTGATTGGCTCTTGTCTCTTGCAAAACATCATCAACTGGTGATACTGCTTTAGTCCTACTACTTCTGAGGACCTTTCCCCAGCCCCCTTGTCCTCGACTCTCGCCCAATCGGAATTACGAGAGTCACTGGCTAGCATACTGTCACGCCCGTGGCCAGCTGCAGACATACCCCGGCGATCACCCCCGAGAAGCGGCCCTATACGTGTATTCCTATTTCGAGTCTCCATATTGATGGGTTACCTTAACCTTGTTGGCCGTGTAAGTTTTGATTGTACACGTTACCGCCACCCATGTTAGCAAGATGTTCAGCTAGGACGTAAGCTAGGATTTTAGGGGGCTTATTATTATTATTATTTTATTTATCTACTTCTAGAGATCTCCCTTTCTAAGAAGGGGTATTTTTTACCATATATACGGGCTTTAGCCAAGTATAGAGGCAACTGAGTCTACAGATGATGTTGATAAGAATTTACGAGTTATGCGACAAGTGTTTAGTATGATTGCTTTTTGCATAGTGTTAATAATCGTATGGGGAATCTTTAAAATATCTAAACTATTGTGTAGTGTGTTTCCTGTTGTGGATATAACTATTGGCACTATATGAACTATTTCTGCTTTCCATTGACTTTTTATTGCCAATGCTAGTTCCTGATATTTTGTAATTTTTTCAGCGAGGGTAGATTGAATATTGTGAGAATTAGGAACAGCTATGTCGATAAGGTATACGGTGTTTGAAATTTTATTGTACAAGGATATCTGATCTATTGTAATGTACTGTTTTATCTGTCAGAATCGTCCGATCCCAATATAGTTTATAATGGCTATTTTCGTGAACTGTATTTGTTTTATATTTATAATAGGGTACTTTTTGCTCTATAAATTTATAACTATGTGCCAAATGCTGGTGTAAAATTGATGCAACTTGATCATGTCTATGCTTATAGTCGGTTTGTGCTAATGGTTTACAAGCGCCTGTTATGTGCTGAATAGTTTCAGATGAGCTATTGCAATGTCTGCATAAATCAGAACCTTCTGTTATTACTTTAGTAATATATTTTTTTTATTTCTGGTAGGAATGACTTGATCCTGTATAGCAAGCATAAAAGCCTCTGTTTCTGGGAACAGTACACCTCGCCTGGGCCATTCGTTCGACGTATTTTTGTCGACAAAAGACTGGTTCAGATCAGTTCGGTGTTTCCCATGAAGAGACTTTTCTTGCCATCTTGCTATTTTTTGCTAGGCAATTGTGTAGGTGTTTCATTTGTTTGTATTGCTGTATCTAGAAGATTTAATGGCGTATAATGTTTGTCAATTTTTGTTACTTGTCTATGGAGAGATGAAATTTATGATTTATGATAAAAATATTTTCTCAAAGTACTAATTTGCTTGTTATGTAGATTTTGGATGTCTATTATTCCCCTTCCACCTTCTCGACGAGGAAGTGTAAGACTTTCTATTGATGATTTCGGGTGATGTTTTCTATATTTTGTCAAGGATGTGTTAATTACCCTTTGTAGCTTTTTTAAATCAGTTTGAGACCAGTTTATTATTCCAAAGGAATATGTAAGAATTGGTATTGCAAATGTATTAATTGCCTTTATAATATTTTTAGAGTAGAGATGGGATTTCAAAATAAGATTTAATCTTTGACTAAATTTCTGCATTAGCTCTACCTTTGTTTCTTTTTATTTTATTCTTCTACACTGGTTAAAACCTAAATATTTATAAATTTCACCATCATCCATTGACTCTATTGTTTCATTATTTTTTAGTGTGTAACTGTGAGAGTCACAGTTACACACTAAAAAATAATTTCATTATTTTTTAATAGAGTCACACTATTTTACCTTTATTTATTGATAATATTTTACATTTGTCTACTCCAAATTGCATACTTATATCATTTGAAAATTGTTTAGTTGTGTCTGCTAACTTAAAGAGGTTATTCTTATTATTAGAAAATAGTTTTATTTCATCCATATATAGCAAATGTGATAGAATATATTCAACATCAGTAGTTTTTAAGTTATATCCTATTCCAGGCTTGTTTAGTAAGCTTGACAATGGATTCAAAGCCAAACAAATCCATAAGGGACTCAGGGTATCTCCTTGAAATATTCCACGTAATATACTTAATGTCGTCCATATACTCGTAGATTAAATTTTATTTCTGTCGGATAATTATGTAGGTAAAATATGTTTGTTATATTGTTTAAACATTTTGGTGTAGATACTTCTCAAATGTATCTTAAAGGAAAACCAAACTCAGAACGACACTATCCATGCAATAATAGTGAGAATCTAAAAGATTCTAGAACTAATTTACGCTAAGTGATACTAATTTAAGAACTAAGTTAAGTTAAGCGAGTCAGAAATAAAAATCAATTTATTCAAATCGGAAGTATAGATGTTTGTTGTACCCTGTTTCTTTATTATTCTATCAAAAAATATGTTTGGTTAAGTTATATAGGCAACAGATAATCGAATGAGACATTTTCAATAAAAAATATAATTATTTATTAATGATAATTGTAACAAATTTAGTACTTACACCAAGACACCAGCCAACCACTTGACACTACTGATAAAACGTATTGACGTACGTAACTGTAAAACGTTATACGATATGTACATATTAGACATGCTACGTTGTTTAACAAAAGTTATTTAAATTTAATAGCTTTTAATATTAATTGGTTATATTGCATTTTATAAAATCTAGAATTTAAATATTTAAGGCGGGTACAGTAGCTGGCCAGCATTATAATATATTGTATTCTTTTATTCGAACTGAATATTAATAAAATTAATCTCAATATTGTCCTATGCTTCAAGCTTTTACCATACCAGAATTCGCCAGTTCATCGTTATTTCCGCTTACTTGCCAGGGTCTGCTTTCCAAATTAATCTATTCCACTTTGTACTCTTCAGTATTCTCACTGGTTAATCTATTGGCTCTGATGGAGTGATGCAGGACACATAACGTGGCCATCCATCTCAGGCGAAGACTACCTCGAATAAATGTGTTGTTTATACGGTCAGACCGCGTTACACCACACACATCCACCTCTTAACTGACGTGAAACTCCTGAGTATGTTGAGACAGTGCTGGCCAGCATTTGCTGCCAAATAAAAGAACTGGTCGGATCATGCTTTTGTATATTAGCACCTTGAGTTTGAACGGTACTCTGCTATCGCAGACGACACAAGTGACTTCCCGCAATTTTGCCCAGGGAGTGCTAACCCGGGCGCGAACCGTGAAAATTGATCCAAGGTACTTGAACTTTTATTCGTACTCCCGCAAGCCATGTCCTCGGCTTTTGCAATGTTTAGTTTAATTTCACCTTTCTCAATTTCGCGTTATTATTTGCCCGTCCTATATGTAGTTCCAGATGATTGGCTATGACCATACCTAAATGCATTAATTTCACACAAACTGACATAATCTATATCTATATATATATATATATATATATATATATATATATATATATTATATATATATATATATATCTTCTTCTTCTTCTTCTTCCTGGCATTAGTCCCGGCTTTTTGCCAGGGTCTGCCTTCCGACTAAGACCAATCGGTCCATATGAGTGGCGAAGTGGTTTATATATATATATATATATATATATATATATATATATATATATATATATATATATATATATATATATATATATATATATATATATATATATATATATATATATATATATATATATATATATATATATATATATATATATATATATAATATATATATATATATATATATATATATATATATATATATATATATATATATATATATATATATATATATATATATCTAATAATAAATCCACTCGGCAGAATTTTTATTTTTCTCTCCTTGTATAACAATATCTTCTATCTTTCCGCATCCGCATCCGCGATCCGCATACCGGTATTCCATGCAGTTCCCGCAAAATAAATGAAAAGGTGATAAAATTTAATTATTTAAATTAATGAAAAGAAATGACTTAGATTTAGCATGCTCATCATCATAGAAATCATGTCGAAATATCAAAGATTATACTTACGATTATACTTACGATATAGCTATCGTTATTGTAAATATAAGCTACAAGGAAGTATCCAATGGATATTTTGTCCGTATTGTTGTTTGTTGCCGCTTGTTTATTTATTTATTCACGAATCAAGTAAAAGCTACTGGCCATAAAAAATGAATATGTTTTGATGAAAAAATATGAAGCACCGATAAAGTCAATTTACTTTGATACCAGTAGTATCTACTAAAGAATGAATGAATTTTGACGCTACAATAGCTTTAAACCTAAATCAACATATACAATAATTTTCGTCCTGGCGTTCAATGAGGCTTCCGTAAAAAAACAAAATACATATATCTTAATTACGTCAATTACCTATTAGCAAGTGAAGCTAAATTATATAATAGATTTTATCGAATAAATTACTTATTCTCTTTAGAATTATTTAAGTTCAAATAACGTTTTTGTATAATATTAATATTATTTTAAGCATTAGCGATGTTAATGATAGACGATAGTCGTAGTACATTTGTCAGGTCTAGAATAAATAATAATTTATTATTAAATTATTATTACTCAATCAAAAAAATTACCTGCAGATATATTATATATGGCTATATCGCAATTTTCTTGAACGTTTGACCTTTTTTCAAAAACTTTGTTAAGTAAATTAAATTTCTTCATTAATATGTATGTGCTTTACTAATTTCTAAACGCTAATGTATCTACTATATGTTTTCAATAGGTACATTCAATTTACATATAAAGCATAAATAGGTAGAGAGTGAAAACATATCGTGTTACTTAGTTTTAATTATTACTAATTAACACTTAATTAGATTTAAAAAAAATCGTATTGAGTGTTATATGTGTAACAGATATGTATAACAGAAGTATCCACTTCTCCATCCCTCCGCACATGTGTCCACATGATGAGCGGCTGCAGGGCATTCTCCTGCGCCCGCTGTCACCCTGCTCATTTTTGTCTTCAGACGTGAGCCACACTAGACCCTCCCTACCCACGACGTAAAGACCATTCGAGGTCAACTGCTTTACAGCCTATTTATAAATCCAAGAAGACGAGCTTTTTATGTTTTCATTATGATATATAAAAATTTAAAAAAACGTGATGACTTCCAATGAAATCTCCGAAACAACCTGAAAATTTTTCTTCAATGAAATGGAAATGCTTGTGTTTTCTAAATGTAAATGTGAAATTTTTATTACTACTAGAGGACCCGTTGACGCGTGAAATACGCGTTGCCATAGCAACGTGTATATCACTTTATACAAAAATTTTTTTGTTAAACATGGTAGTGTGCGTAATGTGTTATTTATTAATTTCATATGCAAGCATTATTTTTAAAAAAATATAAATTTGCAATTTTCTTAAAAAGGAATCCAAGTTTTTGATTCACGCTTAAATTTATTATGATTTATTTTGTTTTTGGTCATACGTTTTTGCTATAGTATATAGATTAGGTATATCACTTACATCTGCAATTTAATTTGTAAACAGGTATATAGAGCGAGTGTTTGTTTGTTTGTGATGAAAATATCTGTATTTATTAAGTCAATGGTTAAGAGTTTGATGATGATAGGTTTTAAAATTTAAACGTTTTTTATGAATAGCTATAGATATCGTTTATTTAATTTTGTTTAAATTTAGTAAAATTGAACATTGCTCTTGATTTGCCAAATTTGCCAAATTTTTGGGCTACCGATGACCTCTTCATCGGTAGTACCTTTTCATCGGTAGCCCAAAAATGAAATACCAATTCTATTGATTGTATGTGGGTATGTGGGCTACATCACTTTTAATTGATACAAAGGTAAAATTTTATAATAACGTATTTGATTATAAATAGTTAAATATCTGTTCTACATACTCTTTTCAAATATGCTTGTGTCAAAGATGCCGGGGCACGTTGCTTTATAATTATGTCTTTGCGTAGGAGAGGGGGTGAAGCTACTTCAAGGAACTAAACACTTACCATACGTGCAGTCTTCCACCTAAACCACCGTTGACGAAACTCGGAATTGCCTCCGACGCATGAAGAACAGAAAAGCGGTAGGACCTTGCGATATTCCGATCGTGGCGTGGAATCATTGGGCTACCTTGGTGTGTTTATGCTTATTAACCTTTTTAACTGTACCTTAAATACTAGAACGATGCCACATGGCATGGTGGTGGTGGTGGCAGTAGTGGCCCAGTTTTGGTAGTTTTTAGTTGTAATTTTTACCCCAATTTACAAAGGAAAGGGCTAGGTTCAAGATTAATATAGTTATAGTAGCATTACCATTATAAAGCACATCATGAAGCTCTTCGAGCGTGTGATCGACCTCAAGCTCCACTAAGAGTATAGTGTCTCCGATTGTCAGTATGGATTTCAGCTAGGATCATCACTATGACTAAGACTGAGCAAAGTAAAGGAGCAAGTTTAGTCAGAAGGCAGACCCTGGGAAATAAAGCTTTGAAATTTTGTATGGAAGATAATAAGTAAGTGAGAAATAAAAATTTTATTTTGGCCTACTGATTAAGAATTAGTTAATTTCTGGAACTGTTCCTTAATAAAATATGTATTGGAATTTGTATAGAAGTTTATCTGATTATTCAATTATAACCTCCATTTCAATGTCACAATATTTCCTCACTGTTGAACTACTACTAATTCATCCTTGCATCAGTAAGCTGTTATATATGATATTTATTGCCACCGATGAAACAGTTAGTTCTTTATATAAATATATTCTTTAATTATTTTGTTGGTCGATTACAGCTTGTAAGGACTTCTGCGGATGTTGCTTATTGGTGGTCCACTATGAGTAGTTATTTGATGATATAAACAATAAGCGTACAATTTATTTGGCTATAGTAAGGTACATAAAGGCTTCAATCCAAGATGATGTAGATAAATTCTTCCCGCTATATTTCAAATCATTATTCGGCAATTCTACATTTATTGTGCACAATTTTATCGATATAAGTTTGATTATCTTATTTACTAAGATGATATGGGTTACAAGCAGAGAGTCAAATATAAAAGAAAAATCGTACCATTTACTCATATTTTAATCTATCTTCTACAGTAATAAAGTGACCACTAACAGGTTTTAGAAGTACATCTAGTTTAACAACTAATTGTGTGTGATCTGCGTGTAGTTTATAACGACGTAACAGATGACAAAATAGAATTTTCATTGACATCATAGCATAAGTTTTTCCTGAAATAAAAGCAAAAGTGAAACAATTTATCAATACTTTAGTAGCAAAGAAAAACTTGTGGATTTTTGCCTAAATTAATTAGAAACATTCTGGGTTGAGTACCGGAACTAAACGCCGCGTAACTTAACAGAGTAGAGAAGTGACAAGTGAATAAATATGATCATGCCCGGAATGGATCTCCATTCTATATAAGCCTTAAATATTGGGCTATAAGGGATATAAGCCTTAAATATTGGGCTTATAGTTACACGCTGGCCCAATGTTCTCAGTTTGATATTTTTCTCAATTTATTTCAGATAAATTTAATGGCTAACATTGCCGAAATATAGCTGGGACGTATGGCGAAACTCAATTCCGCACTTCACCTTTTTACCAGAGCGAAGAAATGAAAATAATTCATTCCCTCTACGATCATCGCATTTAGAGAGAACAAGCTAGTAATCATTCCATGGATTCCCCGTGCGGGTGCCGGACCCATGGCGTTGTAGGAAGAGGAGCTCAGAACAGCACCTAGGAATCTTCAGGGATTTTATACTGTTTCTCATACGTGTCCATCATATGAGTCCAATCAGGAGCACGTTCTAAAAGTCAGACAGGCTAAAAGTCAACAGTTTGTGAAAGAAGACTCTTATAAAAAAGCCACATAAAAATGTGGCTTTTTTATAAGAGTCTTCTTTCACAAACTGTTATCATATTTCTCTGTTCTTGCTACTATAAGACTAACAGCCTCACGTATGATTTCTAGTACTTTGTAATGGCGCCGCGAGTACTGACCACTATCTAAGATTACCCACCAGCATATGTTTAGCTGTTTCTACAGATATAGCATGATTTATCAGTAGCTTTACCCCATTCTTACTAAATTACTTTGATTTATTATGCACATATGTATTGTATGTAAATTGTATTTGAAACATTACCTATACAATTACGTTTCCCAATACTGAAACCAACGAATAAATTAGGATTCTTAGGCATTCTAGCAGGATCTAGCCATCTTTCAGGTTTAAATTCATTTACATCAGGTCCCCACAATGGGTTGCGATGTACCGCGTGTAACAACAATATGCAATTATGGCCAGGCTTTAAAGTGCAGTTTTCTGGAATAGAAAAACATAATTATGTATCAAAAGCATTCATCATTCATACATTGAGGCTGTCGTGTTGCAATATCTGACTACAACTGTGGGTTATAGACTATAACCATTCGGGGAATTAAGATGCAGATATGATTTGGAAGTTGGAAACTGCGGAACAGAGTGGCTTGACACTATGTTCTCTTTGTCTACTTTGCTATATGCTGTATGCTATTATGCTTTATGCCCACCAAAATAATTACTGCTTTTACGTACGTTACAAATTGAAATTGAAGTCATTCAGATAGATTCATGAGTAAGAAGAAATTGAAAACTTATTAGAGAAAAACAAATGTGAGGTAAAATAATGTTTTTCTTTTTCTTTTTCTTTTTCTCAGTAATGCACTCTTGTGTGGTCACGATTGCTTTGATGGCAGAAGAAGAAGGTCTCATATTCGCCCAATTTCGAGTATTGGGCATTGAATGAGGGAGATCCTTGCCGTGCTTTGTCATGAAATTAAAATAATTCATTCCACCTGGTGGGGGTCGAATCCTCAGCCATCGTATTGGCAGCCAGACACTTTCTCACTGCAGTAGATTAGTAATATATATGTAGTATATGTAATATAGCAAATCTTTTATTTAGTTTTTCTTAATTTTAATTTCAAATCTTTGCACTTTTTTCATTTACAATTGTTTAATAACATAATTCTTACTCAATTGAACCTCCTTATCTATATATCTGCCAACAAAAGGAGCCATTACATAGTATCGCATACTCTCCTTGATAACAGCCTCTAAGTATACTAGTTTCGACAAATCCTGTTTTTCCACATCTCTGTCTTGCAATACTTCTTTTATTCTGAAATATTTAAAATAATTATTTCATACAAAAACAATATACTTGTAAGGATTTATTTAAGCTTATATTATGAGACCATCACGTCACAGTGGAACATTCTTAGGAGAAAATTGCCTTTATTTTCCTACACTGGCAAGACAAAGTGCGATATCGCGTCAACTCAAAATATCTCAATCTCAACTCAAAATTCAGGCGGAAAATGGATAACGGAGCGTCATAACACTTGACTCTACGTGTCATGATTAATGTGGGATACCGTGAAACTGCAAAAAAAAATTTAGTTTGAAAATAACAAAATTAAACTAAAAGCTGGGATTCACGACAATTTTTTTAAATCTAAATCTCTCTAATCTAACCTAAATTGGCCTTTCCTTGTATACGAATTCAATAAAATATTCTTAGCAAAGTTAGATTCAAGCGTCATAAACATAGAAATTTTAGGCTAGGGACTTAGAGATCAAAATTATTTTGGGTTAAGATTATAGAAACCATCAGAGTTCCATAAGCTCTAAATGTTGCCAGAAGACATAGCTGTAAAAATCACACGATAATATTGTTATATCACTTCCAAAAGACAGAAGTGGTCCATAGTTTGAGTCGAGACTTTAGACAATTTATGATAAGATCTTAGAATTTCAAGAGTACGCGACCGACTAATACTATATCTATCCTTTTACTGTTAAAAGGCACCCTAAAACCCTTTTACAATTTTATGTTAATTTGTTCCAAATAACCTCCCTAATGCTTATTTCAAAACCTACACTAGGCCCTACTTTGACGTCACGCGCGATGGCGTCTACAACGCGATGTGCCCATCACCCTTTAAGTTTTATTTAATTTAATTTTCTTGTACTTACTCTTCATATATTCGTTCCTGGACTTTTGGATATGAACCGATTAATAATAGTGCGAACACTGTAACATTTGCGGACGTGTCATGTCCTGCCATCATTATCGTATTTAATTCATCCCTTATCTCTTTATCAGTGAGAGAACCATTGTCCACGTCCATCATTAAGTTAATAAAGACTTTTATATTTGGATCTATAGAATAGCAGACGAGTATTGTAGCTTGTATCGAGTTTGTAAACGTAGAACTTAATATTAGGCATTGTGTAAATATTCCTTCAAACTTTAAAATAACTTTAAGTGCATAGTTTTTGGACTTGCGAAACTCGCAGTATCAATGGCCGTTGAAGCAGAAAAGTTCTGAAGTGTCCACTAAAAGCCGAGAGACGTAGCGTAGGCAGGCCCCCCACTAGGTGGACTAACGACCTGGTGGAGGTGACTGGAGACTGTTAGATGAAGGCGGCCCAGAATCGATCTTTATGGCGCTCAATTAGGGAAGCCTTTGTCCAGCAGTCTACACCTCTCGGCTGATATGAATGAATGAATATATGAATTTTCTAAAGAGGTTGAGGATTTATTTTCTTCACACTTTATCCCGCAAATAGCCCATATAAGGCAGAGAGAGAAAACATTGTGTTAAAACACAATTTTCTCCACTTTGGAGAGAATTTCGATATATTGTGAGTTCAGAGGCGGAACTTAAACTCAATTAGCTAAATGCAATTTTACATTCCGCTTCGCCCGCTTGAACACCTACCTACACCAATATTTATCTGATAAGCTAAATTACGTCGGTTTATTCATAAGGATCCAATTCAGTCATTACGTTTTGTTATTAATAATACAGGGGTGGCCATCAGACTACTCTGCGCTATAAAAGCAAGCGAAACGATTTGTAGTTGGTTGAATGAAACGTGAAGGGATTGAAGTCATTAAATTAATAATCATTTTATAAAAATAACTAACTACTTACTCGTATTGTCACTATTTACATCAGATACATTTTTAGCCCGTAAAGCTCGTTTCTTCTTAAGCACCTGTAAAATTTAATAACAACGGGATTTGAAACTTTTGACGCAAAACTGTCTTACAAAAATAAAAAAAAACAGCTTTACACCCGGGGCAAGCCACGGGAACTAGTGTTAAGACACTCGATTCCCCACTCACGAGCAGGAAAATAAGAATAAATTATATATAATAATCACTCCCCCGAGTGGAGATTGAATCCACAATCGTTGCGATTACAGTTAAACTCTATCCTACTGCGCCACAAAAGCCTCCATTACTTCATTTTAAAATATAATAAAGATATATCTTACTGAATCTGACAAATCCATAAGAAATTTACTGCATTTATCCAATTGTTTTTTATGATTTGTAAAATTGTAAATCAAATCTACATACAGCCAAAATTTTTGAAATCTCATTATATTTAGGTTCAGATACGTTTCAAATGATTCCACATATTTGTTGGCTTCTTCCTCAGTGATGGCATTATCTATTGCAGTTACTGAAAATAAGAATATTATTACTAAAAGTTTGTATATTTAATAGTATATTTGTTATATAACTTTAAGCTATATTTGTATTTGAGTGTTTATAAATTAAAAGAAAATAATAGAGATGTAGCAAATCTTACGACAAATAGTCTCCATAAATATTTGTCGTACATAATGAGAATGATCGAAAGGCTCTTTATTAACTTCCATTTGGAATTTTTGTACCATCCTCTTGCCTTGGTTGTTAAATATGCCTATAAAACTGTCGAGAATTTGTTGATTAAAGGCAGGACTTATTAACTTGCGGTGTCTCTTCCATACTGGAACTGAAATTTAAAATAAATTCTATTATTCCTATGAAACGAAGATTAATAACCGCGATAACTTTTAACGCTTTATTTTTTGTACCTACGCGATTAATTAGGTATGAGAGTTTCACTTAAAATATGAAAAGAACACGCCTACCTTTTCCAAATAGCAATCCGTTGCCCAGCAACTCTTTCGTGAACTCGTGGCTGAAATAATCTTTTTCAAAACAAATGTTTGACAGTTTGCTTATGTCATCTGGGTCGCTTAGAACTGAAAAATAATATAATTTTTTTATTAACTTATATTGGATTCCTGTTGTACACTAATTTGTTCTCCCCGAGTGGGAATCGAATCAACAACCGTCGCATTTACAGTCAGACGCTTTGCCGTTGCGCCACGACGGCCTACGGATTTATTAATGTATTAATTAAAATTAACTTTAAATAAAATAGTTCATTGTAAGACAAATTTTATATGGGTACATTTATTTCGTACTCCTTTATATTTTAACGAGCCGCTACCCGGCTTCGCACACGCAAGTTGTGTGTTATATATAGGTATATTATTATTATAATTAAATTTCCTTATCATCAATCATCCCCCTACATCTAGCAATTTCTTTTTTTTTTGTAAAATGGGTCATTTTACCACGAGTTAGAAGGGTTGCTGAGGAACTTGAGGATGCTACCGCAAGCGTTATTTTACCACTACTTCGAAGTTTAGATAATATTAAATGTATTAAAAAAGATTTTTCAGTGCCCGCAAGGGAATCAATAGAAAACATCACTCCTTCTAATATATCTGCCCTATTCATAATTTCATCGTAATTTTTTTTTGGTCTACATTAATTTTGAATTCATTTTCTCTTCAATATAGTATCAATTTGTCATAACTTGTTTCAGCTAGATAATCTCTGTTTATCTGAAAATTATCATTAATATTCGGTATTCCATATTGATCTTACGGTTTTCTCCCGATAGAGATAATTGTATTTTCTAAGTCTATGGGGCGACGATTCTCAAGCTCTTCTTTATGTAATTTAAATCAATACTAGGAAAACTTGTTATCAATTTTCTCCTATAATCTTCATATAAATATCTTCTATATTTTGTTTATAATTCTTTAGTGTCAGAAGGATGGCAAAATACTACAATAATTGCAAAAAGTGGCCTTAGTTTCATCTCAGTGGGAGTCATCTTCAATAAGATTAAGAGCTTTGCAAGCTGCTTGCAAAGCTGCTGCTATGATTGATATCACACCACTAACTGTTCTTATATCTTTAAAATATGTTGGACTTACAACAGTGTGAAATAATAGACGTAAGAAACAACATTCTGTATTACCAGGATGAATTGTATATACTCATCCAATAACGTGGTTTCTGAAAATCAACAATATATATATATATATATATATATATATATATATATATATATAATATATATATATATATATATATATATATATATATATATATATATATATATATATATATATATATATATATATATATATATATATGCCAACGTCCTGCCAACGTCCATGCCACGTTGAACACACCGGTTCTCGTCCGATCACCGAAGTTAAGCAACGTCGGGCGCGTTCAGTACTTGGATGGGTGACCGCCTGGGAACACCGGCGTGGCGTTGGCATCTCAGAGGGTGTCTAGCCAATTATCTGTCCGATATTTGGTTTCCGGCATACGGGTACGCGACCCCGGGACCTCGAGCCACCACTTTCATAACCCGATCCAATCCATGTAAGTGGTGTCCCTCCCCTATATTCCAAGTCTTTCTGCCTCTTATTCCCTTTCCTTTCCTGGTTTCTCCCAGTAATGGGTTTGGAGGTCAGATGGCAATCGCTCCACAAAAAAACCACTTCGCCACTCATATGGACCGATTGGTCTTAGTCGGAAGGCAGACCCTGGCAAAAAGCCGGGACTAATGCCAGGAAGAAGAAGAAGATATATATATATATATATATATATATATATATATATATATATATATATATATATATATAAATTAAGTAAATTTTTATTTAGTTAGAAATAAGTCACATTAGATACTCTTATTTTGACTGTTTAGTAAAATGTAGTACACGGGTCAATTGACAGAAGCAATTGATAAATGAAACAAAATCTAACTTATAAAAAAAATTATAAACAATTGGTTCGCGTTATATAAAAATAATTAATGGCTGTAATTTCACAAAAATTCCAAAAAGGTCAGATATAGTTAGAGTAGGTCATAAAAATGATATTTGACACATAATTCAAGAAAAAATTACCATGTACAGACAGAGCCTATAGATCAATATATTATATAGATAAGTATATCATATTATATACCGTACGTAGGTACTTATGGAGAACCGGATGACCGAAATTTGTTCAGAAGTCACTGAAGAGTTTTTTTTGAAGTACCATGAATGGCATGATAAAATATATATAGTATTATGAATACAATTTTTTGTGTCACAACTTACCATACAGTTTGTAAGGACCCATGTATATGTACGTGGCATGTCCCAGTTTCGTGCACGTTTGACACACTTTCAAAAACTGTTTAGAAAAATCTAAAAAGAAAAAATATTTAATTACTAAATGTAATAATTAATACTGGTGCATTTAATTTACTATTCATATATATTTAAACATACAAGTGCAACGACTTGGCATACAAATTATTATACTACGCTAGAACGCACTTTGGTTACTGCATTAGAAGTAGTAAAAGTCATTTTTTTCTTCTTAATCAGAAAATCTATTAAAATGTAATATTACTGGGATTTAAGCCCGAGCCTCTTAAAATATGTTAAAATAAATAATTAACTTAATAACTTATAATTTATCTTTCCATTTACTAATAAAACTTTGGCAATCGTTTGAATATGATGAAGTGAACTTCATATTACACAATTTTTGACACGTACAAGATTTGAAACGCTGGACACAAAACTGGACAATCACTGTCTGCAATTTCGTTGGCGTTGGTTGGCTATGATCTATGCCATGCTACTTTCTTTCATCAACGGTTCAATAACAGTTTCATTCAAATCCATTTAGTAGTTTCGGAGACGTGCGTGTTCAAACTAACAATCAATTTATATTACTAGAAAAGACTATGAATAGCCTATGTCTTTTTACGTTATATATAAATATTAAGTTAAAGGTCAATTACTTATAGTGTCACCGATGAACATATGGGCATTTCCAATTAACGGAAAGTTTCCAGGATATGCCGGGGGTTCTCCTGGAAGTCTTCTTGTATACCATTTCCAGAATGCAAAAATCGTAATCAAGAATAAAAATATCATCAACATTATAGTAAACTGAAAAAAAAATTATTTTATTGTTCAATATGTTATGTTAATTTTAAATGAAGCTTAATAAAGTATAAATTGACTTTGTGTTAATAAATTTTAAAAAAAATACTGTAGACGCAATAGTTTTGGGTTCGATAACCGCTCGAGAAAAAAATCATTTCTATATCTTGTCTATAAAGACAAAGTACAACATTAAGTCAGTCACTAACTAACGTTGTATGTCAAATTCAGGTGGAAAATGGAGAAGAGAGTTTAGCCACTAGGTATTCTAATCTTTGTAGTTTTATTAATGTAACGTAGAATGTTGTAAATAATTTATTTTTAATTATATACATACTACAAGAAATTTATAACAATTATTGCAACAATAATTACAATTTTACTCTAATAACTAATAAGAGACAAAAATGAATTAGGAACAAGATATTTTTGGCAAAGATAATTATTAGATAAGCTCATTTTTTAAATAATAATAAGAATAATAGTTAAAATGATTATAATAATAAATTATTATTACTATTTTAAAATTAAGTACTTACTAAAAGACTCGAGCCGACCGCTTGCTACTACTGTCCTGCACTACAAATTACAAAACATTATACACTTATCATAAATAAATTACAAAAGCACAAAAAAATTTAATCCATAAATTATTAATTATACAAAAAAGGTTTTGAAAAATTTTGAAATGTAAATGTATCTTATAAAGATAATTTTAAGTTGAGGCAAAAAGATAAGTTGGTTGCTTCGGCAAATACCTGCATCAGATTGCACGTCGGGAGCCGTCGCCGGTGTGTCATGAGTGCAACGCGCCAGTTGACTCGGCACAACACACTTTGGCCGAATGCCCCGCATGGGCCCCACAACGCTGGGCTTTGATGACTGTAGTGGGTGGTGCCCTCTCTCTTTCCAATGTGGTAGGGGCCATGCTGGATTGTGAGAGAAGCTGGTCTGCGATGGTCTCCTTCTGCGAATCTGTTGTCGCATTAAAGGAGGCCGCGGAGCGGGCACGTGAGTCCAGTGCAAATGTAGACCCTCTCCGCCGCCGGAGGTCAAGGAGATGGAGAAGGCACTTTCAAGAAGTCCAACTCCCCCTACCCTAGAGTGGATACTACGGGATTCTTGTGATCCTCCTCTTCCAAGTCGTGGAGGCTCCAGATACCCTTGGAACCTCAGAGAACCGTAAAGACGATGGTGGCTCGTAGCAGGCGGGCCTGTCACCGAGGCGTCGTAGTAGAATGCTCAACCGATCCTACGGCGTCTCACAGAGTTGAAGAGGGTTCCGCTGGGTTTTAGTGGGTAGTATCGAGTACCGATGAGTCCCACAGTACCACCCAACCCATCAAATGGGTGGTCTGCGTAATTGGCATTTCCCAGCGAAGAAAAAAAAAAAAAAGATAAGTTATTATTTATGAGAGTCAGCGGTTAATCCGTAGTTAATTAATAGGTATACATATTTTTTACCCGAATAAAAATGTAAAGTAAAAAATAAAAATTATGACTTCAACAAACGATATTTTATTAGCCACCTTAGCTAGCCGCTCTTAGCCACTCACTATGAACAGAGCTAGCAGGGTAGAAAAGACTTGATTTTGAATATTTTACGATTTCCCTTGGTGCAAAGTTTCATCGCCACTTTCCTTTATCGAAGTAATTACTCTGAAGCCATTATCGTTTCTATCAATAATATTGAGGTCTCTTAATCTCGAGTTTTCACTTTACCATTGTACATGAACGTTGAATACTATCTTCTAGAATTTTTTAAATCATCGACTTAACCGATTGGCCGACTAGTAGGCTTTTTTAAAGCCGCCTAGTCGGTTAGTCTGCTAGTCGACCAATTTAGTCATAGTCGGCACATCTCTAATTAATACACATTCTCTTTTTTCTGAATATGCAGCGAATAAAATGTACTTAATGTAAATTGTGATCGTTTTATAGATTAAATTAGCGATTCATTACGTCCGCAGCGGCACAGTGGCTGACTGCAAACGGGACAATTCTGGGTTCAATTTCCATTCGGGGAGAATGATTGATAACTTTTTCGCTCTGATAATAAGCCAAAGCGTTGAGTTCAACTCAATACTCAATAAAATTTATTTTGGTAAAGGACATTTTATATAGCTATAGTAATGATTTAACAAAGAGTTAATTTAAAGTGTCGATGTTACTGGCCGATAAAAGAGCGGCGGTACAGCTGTATAAAAAAACTAATGAAAAATGTGCGAACGTACTTACTACGAATAACAACATATACATTTGTTTTTGCAGGCAACCCACTAGCTTAATATTAGTTTTATTAAAACTAAGCTTCGTTCATAAACATTAAATTAATAACATAAACAAACTAACAGAGGCAAATAGCATAACTACATGGCTTACTTAAATTTTACATTAACTTACAATATTTGATTTATTTGATTTTTATGAATTTAAAAACCAAGGATCATATTTTCTAATCCTTAAATAATATAAAAAGTTGCATAAAAAAACATAATGCACTCTTCCTCTTAAACAATCGATAAAAAATTTATTTTAAAAAAATATACGTATAATTATAATGACACTTGACATTAAATTAAGTGTACCTTAAGTAGGTATTTATTATTAGTAGGTATTTATTATTGAACGTGACTAATGTATGAAACAATAAATAAATATTTTTATTGAAATATATTTTTTAAATCGTTAATATTTATAATATTTTACTTTATTTATTAAAATCTAGATTTATATGTAGTGCACTTTGGGTTCACGAACTTTTCTGTGGGACTTATTCACAGATGCAGTAGGTATATATACATATTATTTTCTTAATATAAAGAATTTATTTGCGTTAATTATAAAACAATTTGGGTATGAATCGAAATTTACCTTTATTACAGTATACAAACATATAACGAATAAATGCTGATATCATTGATTATTGACTTATACATGGCTAGCTAACTTCAGACTAATTGTGACTAATTAACTTAACTCTTAAAAGTATGGCAGGCGGACATAAGCTAAAACGATACTAGATTCAAATTCAAATTCAAATAATTTTATTCAAAGTAAGAATACAAGATTCATTTTTTGAACGTCAAATACATTACCACCAGTTCACTGAAGATAATGCCTCAGACCTGAGAAGAACCGGCGCTAGAAACTCAGCAGGACTTTTTTTTTCTTATATAGTATTATTATACAATTGTTGATTGTAGAGCTTAAACACTCCGCTTTCAATATTTATACAACTAATTTGGCATACTAAATTACAGATTTTTATAAACTAATTCAAAAAATCCGTTTTGTTTCATTATTAACTTATAGGCAGTGCCAGTGTTAGCGTGCAGGCAAAGTAGGCTTGAGCCTAACACAAGTTATATAGATTTTTGTATACCAGTTTTCGCAAGTCTTACATTATATGTATATATCATTTGTAAGTAATATTTAGCTCAGACATAAAAGATTGACTTTACGAGAACGATCCCCAAAAATTATTTCTCGAATATTTTAGTATAATGTTTTATTGTTATAATAATTCCAGGAAATGAATAAGACTATGGTAAAAAATGAAAAATTTAAAAAAATATTTTATCTATATTTTTTTTATTTTATCATACATGTTATTGCTAAAAAAATTTGTCATTTATCTTTAAAAGGAAGAAGATAATTAATATCATTTTAAATATGAGACTAATATTATTATTAGTAATGGGCGACGAATGACCCATGTACAAATATAAGCTATAGGAAGAGAATACAAATAAGATATAAAAGTAACACAGAGAGCTAAAAAGTAAAATGGATACTTTGCTTTTATATTTTATCAGGGTTAAAAGTTTTAAAAGAATGATAAAAATATAAACAATAATTAATTAGATATATAAGTATGATATGATTTGATTATTGTGATGGTATAATTGAATATATAATTGAGCTTATTAATATCATAGCACGGTGAAAATATAATTTTATATATTACTATAGATATGTATAAAATTTACTAACTAAATAATACAAAAATATTTTAATTTGATATTTATTTGATTTGAACTTAACTTATGGTGAATCTTATTTATATTCATAATATTTTATATTATTTATTTATATATATTTGAAATTAATAAGTAATATGTAAACATCTCAATTATAAATTAAATTTGATTATTGTCAAAAATAAATTACTAGTAACTTCTGTTTTTATTTATTTAGTTTTCTTTTTACTGTTGATTCCATTTAGTATTTGCGTATTACGAAACGTAAAAGTCAATGTTTTAAAAACGGAATTCAGGTTATTTAATTTTGATATTTATTATTGAGAGACATTGGATTTGAAATACAAATCATCGATCCCACAAAATTCCAATAAGCCAATAAAATGACAGCTAAAAATAAATATTGTAAATACTAAATTCGTTTTTAAATACATTAGCAAGAAGTTTAAATTATAAACTTCAACAGTTGGAACTGATTATTGAAAAGGTCACCAACATATAAAGTTGTTTACAATATATCCTCTTTGAAATTATAAATATCAAAAAGATTTTAATAGTTAGCAACTAAACTTAATACCTGATATTTTGATAATTATTATCAACTATTTGATATCGTTAATTTCATATTAAAATAAATATATCATATCGGCGAATAATTTCTACAAGAGCAGTTAATTTGGTTGTTACATAACTTGTGTTTATTCGAATTTATTAAGCCGTGACGTTAGCCACTTCAAATATGAATACAATGTCGATAGCTCGACGCATGATAACGTCTATAAAAACTCAAGTTTCCGGTAAAAAAGTTTATAATCTAAGTGTCATTTGTAATAGAAACTTTTCTGTAAGTACAATTAAAAACATGAAACTTATACAGTTTGTTTATAATGAAAAACCTAATGAGATCCGCGCGGGCTATCTCGATGGGGATAAAGTGGTAGACATTAATAAGGCTGACTCAAATTTGCCAAGCACTTTATTAGATATTTTGAAAAATGGTGACATTGAGAAAGTGAAAAAGTAAGTTTTATTGTTATCAGTTACTTGTTTTTTTAAGTTAGTTAATCTAAATATGCATATATTATTGTAGAACATACAAGATATCTTAACAACATCATCTCACCTATAATATTAACAAGTTCATAGAATTGCTCACAAGGTTTTAAGACACCGTTCCCCACAAATTTGTTTTGTATCTATTAACTTTTATTATACTCTACTACCTCTTCATAAATTACATTTAAATTTGTTTAAATATAAAAAACTGAAGAGTTTATTTGGTTACATATGATAATTTCAGTCACTACAGTGAAGATTTCTATTTTTTGTGTTACATTACATTAGTTGTAATTAGGGTAGCCACAGGTAAAATTTAGAAGTATTAAATTTTAAATTATATGTTTATGTTTCTTTTTAGGCTAAAATCATCTAACCCAGCATCTGTTCCGCTATCATCAGTGCAACTTGCCGCACCCATAACTGGCAATGATAAAGTATTATGTATAGGATTAAACTATAAGGATCATTGTGAAGAACAAAATCTTACGCCACCCAAAGTGCCAATGATTTTCAATAAATTCCCAAGCTGTATTGTTGGACAAAAAGATAAAGTTAAGCTTAGGACCGATGTTACAGATGTAAGTTATAAATTTATTTTAATAACTTAGTCTTTTTTTGAATACTTCATTAGCCCCATTAATTTTAATCTTAAATGTTTTTTCTGTTATATTTGTTATATCTTATTTACAAGTAACACAGTTTAAACATAATACAAAATTCTGCATATGGCAGGGTAGGCAGAGGAAGCTTTGTACTAGGATATGGTTCTCTGCATTAATATATAAAAAAATGTTTTCATACATTATTTAAAGAAAAAAGACATAACTTTTCAGCTTTGTCCTCTAACATACTACCTCGCTAAGAATAATAAAAATAAGTCAAAAAAATCTTATAACTTTATTTCTATTTATGAAGACAATATATTAAATTATAAACATATTAATAAAACAGTTATTATTAAATAGTATTCACACTTTAATCTATATTGAGTACATATTTTTAATATTTACTTTAACAATGTTTATTTTATGTTATTGTGATATAGTTAAAAGCTATCTATATTTAGTTATTCATATCCAGTTTTTAAGTGAAATTTGTTTACATAAATGTTTATTAAGTAAGTTTTTGTAGAATATTTTAGACAGATTTATAAAATTTTGATGATATAATATTATATAATTCTCAGTACGGGGTGATCTTTGTGGGTTCGCATCCCAACTGGGGTGTATGATTTATTTTTATTTCCTTGATGTGGTGAGCCAAAGCGGGGCTCTTGACTCACCACTCAATTTCGGCAGAGAATGGAGTTTTGCGATTAGATTCTCTGTCCATCTTGCTATTTGTAGAATATAGTATGTTCTACATGTAGCAGAAAAAAATACTGAATATCAATACAGGAATTAAAAACTTACCAAAATTTAACTTAAATTCAAATGCAAGATCATTTATCATTCAAGTATTTTATCATCAATTTTTACCCCTGACAAAAGCATAGTAGCTATTGTTAATAATAATATGTCCAATTTATAATTTATTGGAATAACACTATAAATAAGAATCCATTCATATTTCGTTTTGTTCGTCCGAAGTAGAATGAACGAAATGAAATAAAATTACATTTTGTGGCTAAGAGAACTCAAAGTAGCGAAAGATTAGGTACATATCTATATAATTTTAATTATACATTTATGCATAATTATAAAATAACAATTGTATACAAAAAAAATATTAAGTTAAACCTACGACTCAGTAATAATAAAATTAGTTAAAAAAAATTACACACTATGCTAAAATACCGTATACTATATTTTACGTTATATTTTGAAATATAACTTACTAAAGAGAGTATTTTCTTAATCACAATTAATCAAGGTGTGGCCGTTCAGTGATTCAGAGGTCCGCAGTGACCTCAGTACACAATTGGGGTCAATTATTGAAACAAATGTAGGTACTCGTAATTCGTAAAGCGTAGGTAGCAGATGATATAACGCTTGACGTGATGATTACATATATTGTCTGTGGTATTATAAGGGAAATATAGGTTTTGAATTTCATATTCACAACTTTGCACTTCATAATTGCATTTTAAAACATAAAATATACATTTAAAATTCAAATTATTACATTTGAAATTCATTTAAGTAAACACATTTCTAATCAAATTTTTTTTTAATATGTTTTCATATGTTATAAAATCTTTATCCCCCAAAAGTTAGAATGCTACGTCCAAATAAGATAAGATACCAGTGTCTGTATAGAATACCATTTGCATACGTTCTTCTACAATGCTCTATCATTAATTAAACCTATGCCAATACATAGACAAGTAACCGTTATTGTGCAAAGGTTAGACTTACGTTACGTTAACTTATCTATAGCTCATGGTTATGTAATATTGTTAATATAATAATTTCTATGCGTTATAATTATTATAGTTACATAGATCTTTAATGACGTAAATTCTTCGCCTACCTCGCCTAATGTGGAATATAAAAAGAAAGGTTGTGAGGCCATCGTAGTACAGTAGGATAGTAGGATAGATAATTGCAGCCAATCTTATGTAGCTTCGGGTTAGCTTAGCTGTGGGTTCGATTCTTACTTAGCAGAATGAACCATTTTCATTTATCGGAGTTTCGAGACTTGTTTCTATCCGTCTACCCTGCTATATGCGAAATAACGCGTGACGCGTTAAATAAAAAAATGAAAGCTCACACAATTTAAAGATATTAATCTTTCGTAAATATTAGTGAGTAAGACATCTAAACAACAGGTAAATTCATATATTTTCTTATATTCACAGAAAGTGGACTGGGAAGTTGAATTAACAGTGGTTATAGGTAAAAAGGCGAGCAACGTGAAGGCGGCGAATGCTTTCGACTATGTCCTGGGCTACACTGTGGCTCAAGACATCAGCGCTAGGGATTGGCAGAAAGACAAGAATGGAGGACAATTCTTGCTTGGAAAGGTATGGATTTATGATGTTTTGTAAATTGTTATTGATTTTCATTACTTTTGATGATATTATAGAGTACTTTATATGGATATTTTTAATATTTCAAACTCTACTCTACTAATTTCGTAGTCGATTGTAAGCTCGTCCAATGCTGTCGATACTATAGGTGCGAAAAAAAAATGAAATATAAATAACAATATTTCTCTTTACGTTTAAAACTTTATTAGAACTTAATCATAATGATTAACTCGTCTACAATGTTAATTTTGTCCCAATTAAGATATTACGGTTCATTGACACGATGACGACACGGTGGAAGTATGCTCCTTACTCTTTGTGCCACACTGAAGCTGGAACTGAATAGTAAAAAATATTTTAAGTTTCAGATAATTTAAAAATATATTTTTAACTATAGATACTTTTGATTGTAATAATAAATTGTGAGGACTTCCTGACAATTGCCACTATGACATTGATATACAAATATTTTATAAACTATATAAATATTAATAAAATGTAATTTTGAATGGTTACTTGCTACTTTTTACTTTACTTTTTTCTACATATTTAATTTGAAAATCTAACACAATTCTATTGTTCTACACATTACATACACACCCCTACACGAACACACACACACATTCTATTCCAAATTGTATAATTAATAAAATATGCGCGATGTATGGTAGATAGACAAACAAATCAACTTTTAATGGTAAATTCCTCATCATATTCGCGATTTTACGATAAAGTAGAGCCTAGTAACAATATGTTTATTGCCTTTTTTAAAGCGCACAATGTTTACACAAACTTCAACAACAATATTTTTTTATATACAATTACATAACAATCATATATACCTACGTATATATATAAAACTCTTCCGTTACTGACAAACTGACAGACAACCTAAAATTTGGCATATAGAGCTTACGGCACCTTGCGGAGTGTCAAGGAAGCGTTAAGATTTCCAGAAACTTCGACGGGAACATTTTACGTTTTAAAGTCCACACAAACAAAATTTTGAAATGTATTATATAATAATATCTAATCGTGGCATTTCAAGAGGCTTTATCAAATTTGAATGTCACTGATAAAATCAGAGATCATGATTGTGCTTCTTTTTGTTCTAATCTTCTCATGTGATAAACGTAAAATTTAAATTATGTTTCCATTGTATGTTGAAAATAACATATAAATATACATTTTTAAAGTATACTTAATTGTTCAAAAATATATGTTGATTGTTTAAAATATAAATTTAAATTGAATTTTTGTAACAGAAAAATACGAGGGCGGGGTAATAAGGTCCATGACTTTTGGAATAAAACACAGATTTTTTAAGATTTCTTAAGTAGGGAATGCAATCTTGATCTTTGCCTTTTTTAACGAGATTAATCTCGGGCGAAAAAAGGCGAGATCTCGCGAGTTTGACGAGATTGAAATTGATTGAAAATAGTCAGCTTGAACTCAACTTAGATAAAGTTTTTTTTTTACTTCTCTTTGTTTTAATTATTATAAGATAACTTAATACTAAAAGATTTTTGTTTGATATTAGAAGAGAAGACTGGTTGATTTTATTATTTGTTATTTGGTAGATACGTACGTCAAAGTTTAATTCTTAGAAGTTTATAAGAAAAATAATATAGATAGCAGAAATCGTGAAAATAAATGTTTATCTTACAATGCCTATTTTTTTCTAATTTGTTTTAACATTTATTGCGATTATTTGCAAATAAACACACAAAACTGTCAATCTTGCGAGATCTCGAAATTGGCGAGATCTCACGAGATTGTTATTCATAAATCGCGGGATCCCGCAGGAGCCTCAATCTAGCGAGATTTGCATTCCGCGTGTGCACTTTTGCATTGTCTTGGTGGAAATGAACTTTTTTCTTGGCCAAATGAGGTCGGTTTCTTTTCAAATCGTCATTAAATCCGTCCAATAAGTTGGCATAATATTCTCTATTGATTGTTCTTCCCTTTTAAAGGTATTCAATGTGGATTATCCCTCGTGCATCCCAAAAAACAGTCGCCATAACTTTATTGGTTGACAAACCCACCATAGCCTTCTTTGGTTCCGATTCACCCTTAAAAACTCACTGTTTTGACTGTTGTCTCTGGTGTGTTGTGATGGATTCATGTTTCGTCCACGGTTACAAAACGGCGCAAAATCTCCTCCATATTGCGATTAAACAACGCCAAACCTTCCTGTGAAATTGTTACACGATTGCATTTGTGGTCGACTGTGAGTAAACGCGGCACCCATCTTGCGGAAAGCTTTCTCATGCCCAAGTGAAGAAGTGAAGATAATTTTATGATATTTTTTTTTGGGAGAAAAGTGGGAAACGTAGTGTCTTATCACAAACTACTACTACTGTATTAGTACAACGTGAAGTTACAAAAAATATATATTATTAATATTATTATATTCTATAATTTTTAGTAATAAAGTATAATGCTTATATTCTAGGCAATGGACACTTTCTGTCCAATCGGGCCTTGTATTACAACGAGCGAAGAAATTGGGGATCCCCAAAATCTTAACATAAAATGTAGCATAAATGGGGTTTTGAAGCAAACTAGTAACACCAACCAATTGGTACACAAAATAGCGGATGTCATCGAGAGATTGAGCACGTACGTATATTATATTTTATATATTAAATTATCATATTATAATAAAATATTATTATGAGTTTACAATCTCCACGTAAGTTTTCGTAGAGTCGTAACACTTCTACACAAGTAAATTCTGTATTCCTTGTAATGTTCAAAATGTAGACATTGTGTTTGTGAAATACAACACCACATTTTGACAAATGCGGTGTTGTATTGTTTTGTTGTTGGCATTTAATAATTACGTTAAAGGGTGACATTTTCCACAATTACAGTCTCTTTATTGTATTTCTAAACAAATACTAAAACATACTAAAATAAATAAGTAGAAAAAAACTTGAAAAGTTATACAGACCTTTTTAAGTGATCCTCCTGCATGCATATGTTTAAGACCCTCTTAAAAAGTTGATCAAAGTAAGTCACCATCCATAACTTTTTAAAGAAATGATTCTATATAGTCGAAATCAAGCTATACGAGTACATTTGCAGTCTTGAAACATTTTTTTTATATTTTTCTTATTTCCAGGGTGACAACACTATTACCCGGGGATATCCTTCTAACGGGCACGCCCGGGGGCGTCGGCATGTATCGCTCCCCCCCGGAATACCTTAAGCCAGGCGATGTAATACACAGTGAGATACAAAACATAGGCGTTTTGGAAACTAAAGTCGAGAAATTTTAATAGTTTGATTTTACAGTGCATTGTATATTATTATTGTATATAAATGTATAGAATGTTCTGTACTTAATAAAGCATTGAATTATTTTAATGTTTAATTTTTTTACATCAATTGTGTTACTTGTTAAGGAAAAACTTAATATTTTATTTAACTCTACGCTTTATCAAAGGGCAGGCACATATAACCTTGTGTCAAAACACGTCGTTCTCCGATCGCCATACTGATTTTAGACGAAGTGGTGGAAATTAACGCTCTATATTGCAATCTCTTGTCATACTATCTACCCTGCTATATGCGTGTAAAAGCGTAAATCTTTCCTTCGTTTTTCACTATCCGCCCGAACTGACCAAAAGGCTTTTTTAACGTAGAAATATATTTAATACTTAAGATCTATTATAATGACTATGGATTGGTTTGGGTTTTTTTTTACTAAATCTATTTAACAGAACTTAAATATATAAAGTTTTCAGTTCAAAATTAACAGATTTTAAATATATAAAGTAAGTATCTATATAGTAAGGATGTACCTAAGTCTAAATATCAATATTTATTTTCATAATATAAAGTCATCGAAATATTATTTTCAACTTTTAAGATTTTGTATCAGTTTGTAGATATGTATGATTTTGAAGTTTATTTAATTTTTTTTTATTATTTTGTTTTGTACTTTTTAATTTTGGTTTATGTTTATCGCTATTGAAAAAAATTACTTTAATATGGCTATAATTAATAATATTTATCGACATGTTCTCGTCCCCGGTGTAATGGCGGCTTCAAAATACTGAAAAAAGTACAGTAACAGCTCTTAAAACAAAAATTACAAAAAAACAAAACACTTATCACAACTAACACACACAACTTTTTGTTGACTTTTCAAAATTGTCTAACCAATTGCTGAACGTTTATATAGAAGGAAGTGAAATATTATCTACTATACAGTAATCAAAATATATAGAATAATTAAAAAAATGTTTATAATTTACAGAGTAATTGTGTAAAAAAACATACAATCGAAATGGGAAGGAAAAATAAAATTTGGAGTTGAGGAATTGTACCTTCTATCATTAACTTATCGGAATAAATACATCTAGTACACAATTACTTTTCAATACGCCACTATAATATTTAAAGAATTATTCTCTGACTCTTAAACTTTGAGGAGTTGTGTCTCCCATCATCATCAGCTTAGCAAAAAGTCATGTCATCAAAAAGGAGAGAACGACTGTAGAAGTAGATAATAAAAAAATCTATTCGGAACAAGAAACTATGATAGTAGATTATTTAATAAATGTTTTAATATATTGTATTGCAGCCTAATGGTTGCAAGAAATAAGCATATGAGCTTCTGCTTAATCGATATAAGATAGAAGAAAGTCCAGGATCTTGAAAAACAGATGGACAGCTGGCAAAGATTAATTAAAATAATGAACTTTTTTTAATTGAAGTCCTGAGGCCATATAAAAAATAATAATTTGTTTAATATTTGAGCTATTATAATATATTGTTTTACTATATACTGAACTACGTATTTGTTTTATAATAAACGTGAACATGAACATGTTCTAGGTAATTGATGTGTGAACGGTATCCTGGAGGCGTGTGTTCGAATCCTACTGCGTTAAAAACTTTATTCGTATTCTAAAGTATATATTTTTCTTTAGTGTGAAGTAACACTTTCAAATATAAAAATATCTACTTTATATTATACCTTATACAAAATTTACACTTGAGTAGAAAAAGTAAGCAAATGATAGTTAACCAAACAATCAAACTTTAGAATTGAAAACGAGCGTTGTGCAATCATAGTATCTCGTCGCTGATTGGAGAATAGCCCGCTCAATTGTACCAATCGACGTCTTCCGTTGGCTACAGGAAGAACCGTTTAAGACCTCCCTTTCATATTCTATTAAATTTAATACCAAGGGGACTTTTATTAACTTAAGTGATACGGGTGGCCAGTTAACATTGACCCCCTCGCGCTTTGACAACAAGAAAAGAAACAGGTCATAATAAAACAGTTGTGCATCTACCCGCAGATTCTAAATTTATCTATTCAACGGATGTTTGTCATTCTGAATAGATTTCAGACAATTTTGTTATTGAGAACTGTTAGTGCAATTTGTTTATTATGCAAGTGATTTGTGCATTGAAGTATCAATTGCGAATGATTATCCTTTTTACTAATAAAATTATATTGACGCCCAAGGCCTAGATTGTGTTAAATGAATGATTGGTGTGAAAATTGCATTCGCAAATTGCATTTCTCACAACACAATTGTGCTATGCAAATTATATAATATGTGGCAATTGGTATATGATGATTTATATCCTTTTTAGGGATATGTATCTAAATTGGGACGTGCGAGAAAATGTATTTTAACAGCATCTATACAATCTATATATCACAGAGTATATACACCCAGTATATCGAAGTCAGTTGTGTGTGAGCATACAGCCAACATGTACTCGTACAATAGATTTGATAAACCCTTATATACTTGAAAATACAAAACCATTCTAATTTTAATAAAGAATACGGTTGAAAAATTTCTACGACCTGAGACAATACTCGTTCTGCAATAATCCAGGGCAGTGCGCGAGGCAAGTAAGAAACAGTTGGCGGTAGTTCGATATATTAATTGTGTCAACTGACAGACCAACGCCACTGCAGTTTACTATAATAATCACGTGAGTTGTCCACACAAAATACATTGTTTTTGACGATAATAACTCACTATTTATCATATATTAAGATTTAAGATTTTAATACTAATTTACCTTAGAATTTTATTTTCTTTTTTTTTTCAATTTAATTCATTCAATTTGTGAGAATGAGGTATAGTACGTTTATATTAAATAAAACAGTTTAAACGGATTAATTGCATATATTATAATTTTTTTGGAAACCCGACGTTTCGAACACTTTGCAGTAGTCCGTGTTCACGGGTAGACTG
This sequence comes from Dione juno, assembly GCA_037127375.1. Lineage (NCBI taxonomy): Eukaryota > Metazoa > Arthropoda > Insecta > Lepidoptera > Nymphalidae > Dione > Dione juno. Next base: position 2,643,852 of record JAXRJS010000014.1, read on the forward strand.
AGGTGGCATTCGTCTGTCAGTTGATACAATTATTATATCAAACTACCTACTACTGTTTTACTTAATATGAATAAACATCGTGGAAACCAAAGAACTTATTATAGTACGTTTTTTTCACTACAGCTCCCGAAAGTTATAGTGAACCATAAATTTTCTGAAAAACCAAATTTTAAATCAATGTTGTTTCGAGCTTTATACAACGATGATTTTCATGTGTTGTATGAATAAAGTAGAAAAAAATGAAATAATACGATTTGGCCTAGGGTATTTACGACCTGACTCTGTTTTAGTTGATAACGGCTCTTAGCTTGCAACTTTGTTTGCGTGGACTATATTTTCCTGTACTTGTAGGAATATATAGAACTGCTCTCTTCGTATTCAGCTGCAATCCCTAATCCCTAACTGCATGACAAATTTCAGCTTTCTACGTGAACTGTCAATAAGTCACTCATTAAGACGAGAGTTTTTTTTACCACAGATTGCTATTCGGGTGAATTGAATTGAAGTCACTTAAAAAATGGAGCCTCTCAGTTTTAGTCCTTAGCCATGACAGGATGTATTTCGTTATTCGAAACTGATTTCTTCAAGTGATATTGCACCCAATATTCCCTTCTATTCCCTAATGTAACCTTAATATTATCATCCTACTATTTATGTAGTTTCTTATTTTCTGTATTTTAGCATTATTATATACTGAGTGGCAGATAAAAAAAATCAGGTACTTCGAAAAAAACATTTACCAGTGTAATTTTTACACAAAAACTAACATGTACATCCCGACATCACTTTTTACAACAGATAATTTTAATACATTTTCTAAATGCCATAACCGCTACTCTACAAAGTTTGTAAATACATAACAGACCTGGTACATGTGTTTAGATTAGAAGTACTATAGCGTTTTTGGACGCTAATTTTAGTTGTCTGCCTATACTTAGAAGTTTGTAAGTCTCAAGTGACAAACAGAAAAAAAATAATATGAAAATTCACCCTCTTATAACGAGTTTACCGTTAATAAATACCATCATTGATTAGTAGATGAGCTACTACATGATCTATCCAAAAGTCTAAATTCGTTCAATTCTTATCTGCTGGTTAAACACAATACATGTTTCAATATAACGAGAACATACAACAGGAGATGTTCTATCACTGGATGACTTTGTTCCCACAGAATATGGAAAATTGCTGAAATGAAGGCGATTAAACAGAAAGGATGTCTTAACCGGGCTACTAAACTTACCGAGCCACTAACTCCATTGCATCGAATCTGTAACTCCTTCATGGAACAGTGTGTATGCTTACAATAGTATCCCAGAATGTGTCCGAGGATTTTATTTAATACAATTTAAAAGAATTGTAAAAATACGTTTGTGTGTTAAATGATTTTATAAATGATAACATACACGCCTTGGAAATGAGATGTCACTGAAATTGTAAGTTTTTAAATACCAAATTGAAAATAAAGGAGAGCAAAAGACCCTACTCGTTTGCAATGTCAAAATTCATATTCTTTTGGCCATAATTGTTCATAGTTCATCAAAATTATAAGCATACAAAGTACATATCATATATAAAAGCATCCGTTCGTCGACTTTATGTCTAGCGTTCAAACGAAACACAGCCACTTGCAAAGAAGTGCTTTACACACCTATTCCTCAAATTCGAGTAAGTCAACGCCTATGTTTCTTAACAATTGATGAGTTAGTATGAATTATACTGATTGTCTTAGTTTCCGCATCTATTATTAACCGACTTTAGAAAAGGAGGAACAGTACATGTTTGATGTGTATATTTTTTATGTATGTCCCTCGATTTCTCAATCATTTGTGAACCGATTTGAATAACTATTTTTTATTGAAGAGTCCCATTGTCATCATGTCAGGATCCGATGATGGAATCCCAGAAAAATCGAGGGCATCCTTCACATTTTATAGGTACTTAATAGAAAATCTTATAAAAAGCATATATTTGGTTCTTGTTATCATTATCAATATTAATATTAATGAGCTGATGATAACAGAAGACAGTATTCTTCAGTAATAATTAGCTATGAAAAAAGTTATCACATATTATACGGACGTAAAGAAGTCTGGTTGTGAACTAGTGGATTATTACCGATGATGGAAGGTTTAATTCTTTAACTTCAATTTTCCCATTATATTAATACATTATATATTTGTATAGTTATATTAATAGTGGTTGTATTTTTTTATTATTATTATAACATATATTTGACTACAATGGCGTCTGCTCTATTAATTTGTCAACTACTTTTTTTATGGATCCTAAATTCTCAGAGAGATCAGCGCGTATTTCACTAACTACTTGTTTGTAGATAGACGATAAGTAGTTTTTTTCTAGTTTTGGATTTTTTCGGAATTATCTGATTAGTACAATATTTCTTAAGGAATTTCCGGCATACTTCGATATTTAACTGACGGAAACGAATATTGCAACCAATGAATAACTGACATAAATGTTTGTTGAATGAAATTTTTTCTTTTTTTTTAAACTTTCATCTGAATTAGAAGAGGAAATAATATATGAGGCAGTAGTTGATGTCGACTTTAAAAATCACAGTGCCTTCAGTCCTAAATTGGCCTAAGTATTTTTTTTATTAAAGATGCCACTCATTTTTATATAAAAATAAATACAGTAAGACAATACCAATTGAATTACTTTAAGCGCGTGAGTGAAGCAGCGAGTGGTGTGCGAGCACCTCGCACCCACGACCCATTTCACCAACCATTCGGGACTGAGTTTTTGCGAGGTGAGTGTGCTTAAAATATGCACTATCGACGAAAATTTACCAAAATAACTCTATAAAATAAATAACGCTATAAAAATACAATTATATGCATTTGAATATGCAAACAGGCATGCATCCGATGTCTAGTTATAGCTAACACAGGGATCCCATACAGGCTTTTGAATTTCCGTTTTTATGAGATTATAAGTAGTTGCAAGAGAATTATTTTTAACAAAAAACTGCAGATTAAAGATTTCAAAAACATCGGTCAAGTGCGAGTAGTACTCGCGCACTGACGTCTTATAAAAATTGACAAACTTTAATTTGCGGTCGTAACCACTCATTTTATGTAAAATAAACTACAAATATAAATTTGTATTGGTTTCTTTCTGTGTTAAACTTATAAATTATCAACTTTGAGATTTTCTCCTTTATACTGTAAGTTCTCATTTATTGTCAAATTTCATAAGTCAATGAAATATAACTAATAAGAGTCAACAAATTTAAATTTGCCGGCACTTATTTTGTATGAAATGAACTACAGTATAAGTTTGAATTGGTTTGTTTCTGAGATATCTATAAATTTCCAAATTTGCTATAATTTCATACAAAAATTAAGCATAATCTTATGATTGCGTTGACTTAGAAGTTTGACTTTTTTCTGTGCTTTTAGGAGATTATCGACTTGGGTATTTAATATTAATTTGGGCTTGATTTCTCCACGTGATTTTGTGAAAATGATTACGACAGATGGATAGGCAGACAAGATAACAACATAAATTAAATTTTCCAAGAAGTTATAAAAATATAACATAAGTAGCATATTAGGTATTGTGGGCTATTTTTTTTAATTTGTTATTCGTTTCAAATAAGAATATTTTATGAATTAAAAAAAGAGAACTTAACTCTTTCTTTTAATTCACAAATAATCTTTCAATTTAATTTTATAAGAAAGCAAGCAATCATTAAATATATGAAATTTAGATGTTTTTCCTAATTTATTATAAAGAACTCCAATTCTGCTCAGTGGTGCATTTAAGCCTAAATTGGTTCTAGAGAATCTTGTTTCAAAGTGTTGCGTATATAATCTAGTAATAACTTATATTTTCTAAATCATATAATTGAATTAATAAACAATAAATAACAATTAATTATTAATTTTAATCACACTATAAATCAATTTTATTTCAATAGACTCCATAATATTTTAAATAAGTAAATAAACATAACTAAGCAAAATGTTTATGTTATCCTGATTGAAACCATTTTTCTTATATATTTCTTCGACGCCGGCTTACCTTCATAAAAATTATAGTCTACGCCACTGCAGGCATGTTTAAGCTAACTCTACGTAATTCAATACATTTAGCTCCTGAGAAAATAAGTTAGGTCTCTCGAGCTTGTTCGTGCTGTACTTGGATGTGTACATTTTGAAGGCTTTATTTTTTTAAGGCAAGACATAAATGGTCACTTTGGAGTTTATCCTTAGAAGAAAGTCATATGCCATCGCGCTGTCATTTTAGATCTAATTAAGATATACAATCCCATAGTAGGTACATTATTTTGATCTATATCATAAAGATTACCCAGTGCTTGGAATAAAAGGGCCCATAAATATTTTTTACATAATCTCGCCTTTACTCTAGTTAATATACACGTAATATATTTAAACGTTTCTCGCAAAACACTATCTCTATAAGCAAAATCCACATTAAAATCCGTTCCATAATAAAGTAGTATGTGATGTACGTCACTTCACTGTTAAGCGATTTATTTATTTATTTCCTTATTTGTACCATAAATACAAATGAAAAAAAAATCAAAATTTGTTTTTTTAAATCATTATACATATAAGACAGACTAAGAGAACCTATTGTTAGGATATGATCCTAGGAGATGAGAGGGAGGAAATAAAAAATTAATTTCCCCGACAGGGGATCGAACGTGGGTTTCCACTGGGTTTACAGGCAGACACCGCTGTATTTCTGTATATTATTAATAATTACAAATAAACATTCATATTTTTTACATTGTATGTAGCTCTTTTTTGATTTTTACCTTGCTGAGAGGTTAAGGACAGTGGAAGAGGCGAAAGTGTTACGGAGTGTTTGGCGCTCATCCCCTTTGGCTACCCCGCTAGAAATAAAGCGTGAAGATATGTATTTTATATTAATTTAGTACTAGAAAACAAAAACAAACTAAAACATGTAGGTATGTAGCTTTACTGTGTGTATCAAACATGTAGATGTGCAATATTTATTTTATCAATTTTATGTAATTTTATTGTATTCTCATAAATAAAAACATTTTCTTCCTACATATGAAATATAAGTATTCCAATTTTTTACTCCACTGATGCTTTTATTAAAAAAGTTATTAAAACTTTTTCATTTACGTATTAATACTTTAATGATTATGATGATATAGGTATGTCATAAAAAATAAATATACTTAAATATTATATATATCATTTTCTATCGTATTTATTACCTACAATAATATATTCCATTATATCCAAACGATTAATAAAATCAACACAAGGAACTGCCACACACGGGAGTCCCACAAACATATTCTCTCTCTCGTTTTCTCGTCTTCCTACTGAAGAGTATTTACATACACAGATAAAGGCGAGTAGCTTGTACAATACGCCTCCAACTTGCTCTTCAATTCAGTATAGCGGATTAGGTGGTACTCTACTGATGTAATTACTTAGGACTACGACTCTTATAGTAAGTACATAAGAAAGTAGCTAAGAATTACTCTGTTGGAATAGATATAAAAATCTCTGACAAGTATATGGATAATCTGAAGTAGCACTAGTGAAAAATAGGGGGGCTAGTAGAATGACTAAATAATAATAATAATAAGATTAGACATTTGTGGAAAAAAAATTAAAAAGACGTGTTGAATATGAAAGGGCTGTTGTGGAGATCTCAAATGTTCTATTTTTTGTTAATAGCTTATAAGTTATTCAAGGAAAAGATCATGAAAATTGAACACGATACAAAAAAAACTCTCTACGAGACTCTAGTCACTCACACTTATCGTCTTTTTCGTTATTGATCTTCTTTTATTGTTAAAAATATATTATTATATTTATTATATATATTATTATATAGTAGTAGGTATTTTCACATAAATTTAGATATAAATGATTTAACGTATAACTTTTGGAGATGAGAGAACACACCCAGTAATAACTTTTCAATGGTCTCTATTGATCACAATTCTATTCCCAATATCCGGCCAATTTCCCTCAGTTGTTAAACAAAAATAAAAGTCTATCTTTATAAAAGTTAGCTTTATTTTATCAAACAAAATATATTTTATTTAAATAAAAATAAATTATTTAAAAATAGAGATAATTCACTGGAACAATTCAACTTAAAACTAGGTTGTGGATGAAATATTTTAATTTCCTTTGCATTGCAACTAGACTAAGCGTAGTGTTAAGTTCCACCAATCAACAGGCTATATCTGAAGAAGGTGGAAATCGGGGAACGCAGTTTTAACACTAGGTCCCTGCCTACCCTGCTATGTCCGGGGTATAGAGTATAACTAAAAAAAATACAGCTACAATTTTCTGATATTTTACAGCTTGTAGTCTGTGTCATGTTTTGCAGATGACATCTTTTCTAGTCATCGTTTCTACATAAAAAAATCCTATATAAGTGAAAGAGACCGAAATTGCGACAAATATATTTCTATCTGCCTATCTACTATTATTATTCAAACATAAAGTGAGAAAACTCAACTGCCAGCCAATTGCAATACGACGCTTGTTCGATCTTGTTTCACTTCCATGTTTTGTGTAGTCTTCCTCGACTCTTTTTATTTTTCCATCTCTTGGGTATCAATCGTTTACTATTTTGTTCAATTTTCCCTGTATACTTCTTAGTGTATGTCCGGTCGACCTTCACTTTTGTTGGTCTATTCTTGTAAGCAAGGATGACAGTTACTTGATTTTTTTTTTGGTTCTGGTTATTGTATTACTTGTTCCGTCCTGTTTTTTGATACTTACCATACTCCTTTCCATGGCTCTTTGACTGTATCTGAGCGTATTTCCAAATTCCTAAACACAGAATATACCTATTGAATTAGATTTTGTATAAAACTTACATCATTTCATTGACAGTTTAGGGTTCTGTACCTAAATATTAAAAATGGGACCCTATTAATGAGCCTGAGCCTTAGTAATGCCTGTCTGTCCGCTGTCTGTCTGCAAGCTGTATCTCATAAGCCGTGATAGCTAGAAAGCTGACATTTTCACAAATTATGTATTTTCGTTCCGCTATTACAAAAAATACTAAAAATAAAAAATTATAAATATTTCCTTAGTGAAATACAAAAAGAAATAGATACTGAACCCTCGGTGCGCGAACTACTCGCACTTGACCATTTTTTTATATTTTTATTCCTTTTAATTAAAGAAGAGACAGTGAAAAAAACTGTCATCGTGACGTGTGTAATATTTAGAGGAACCATTTAAATTTACCTTCACAACACATATCGAAAACTATTTAATTTTCACAAATTCAAGTTATTCTTAAAGTTCAGTTTTTAAAATTTAAGTTTTGATTTGACAATTTTTTACTAACAAACAAAACATCTGCACCTTATAATGTGAGTCCAGCGCAAGCAGTCATTTGTAGATATAAGTAAGTAAGTAAGTAAGTAAGTATAGCCTGTAAGTAAAACAATTTCGACTCAAATTTTGTATTTCATCCCGAATTAACACAAAAGTAAGCGCCCATATAGATCTCAACTCTTTTGTTAGCATGGGCGTAGGAAGGGGGTTTTTGTAACCCGCATCCCCCCCCAAATACAATCATCTGGTACTAAACACTAGAAAGCTTACTAATAAAAAAATTATTAAAATAGAGCAATTGCTTATAGGGATTTCACATTTATGTTTTTCATGAAAAAACAACTTACGTATATAACACAGTGAAATTCTTCGTTTCTTGAAAAAGTAGAACATTACTATTTTTTTTTGTACAATATCAATTTCTGACTACCCCTACGCTCGGGATGACTCGTCTAGCTAAAAAAAAGATAACAATAAAAATCAATAATAATACAATAAAATAGATAAACCGAACAAAAATAGAAGTAATCTATTTTTTAAAAATTTGAGATTTTTTTGTATATAAATATACTACTATGTATACTAATATACTACAATATATATATATATATATATATATATATATATATATATATATATATATATATATATATATATATATATATATACTACTATATATAATAAATATATGCTATATGCTTTTTTTATATGCTTTTTTAGTTTACACTTGCAGCGTCTGACTGAAAGCATGCAGGTTCTGGTAAGACAAAACACGATGTTGAGCTCCGCCACTGAACATCCAATGTTTCGAAATTTGACAGAAAGCGGAGAACAGAGTCCTGAATACTAGTTTCTCTCTATTTTCCATTTTAAATAAAATTGCAGAAGAGATAGTGAGTTTTCCTTACAGCCAAAGATAAGGTTAAGTTGTTAGTGTATAGACAAAACAAAACATTTCGTCTTGAGTAAGTACAGTAGATAAGCATAATCTACAGATTAAAAAGCTTATATGAAAAAAAAAATTAATAATACCTTATATTATACATAATATTATAAATTATATTAAGAGCCGTAGATGGGCACCCATTACTGATGGATGTAAATTTAACAATAAATTACAAAAATCATCGTTCTTCTTCTTCTAGATTCTTCTTTCTTCTATATAGTAGGAGTACTAAATCTATTGATAAGCACTTAAGCAGCAGGAGATATATGAAAGTCACTCCTGCGGCACTAGTACTTAGGAACATGATTTAGTTTTCTTCGTGTTTTTCAGAAGATTTCTTCACAAGTAGTTAGCACTGGTTTTACAATATGGAATACATTATAATAGTTAAAAATATTTACTATTCTACTGTCATTTAACATAAAAAGTCAATAATAATCTGGTAGATGGTTGGTACCTCTTAAACTATTACAACAAAACTTTTGTTAAAAGATTGTAGTATACTAATTAAAATATGGTATTTCAGTTGAAACAGTATTGCTGGCAATACTGATGAGTAAAGAATACGGGATCAACTGAAAATAATTGAAAAAAAAAAACAAGCACATTATACACCAATAGATAGAGAGATAATAACTACAAAAACCAAAATGTTTGTCATATAAAAAAAAAACTTAAATACGTACCTAAGTCCTACTTGCTGCATACAAAATTGATAGTTTGATAGAAAATTTGTTATCCATTGATACATACACAATAAGTTTTTCTGAAAAAAGTGTTCTCTTCAAAAATAAGTTCTTTGAGTTAACCCTGTTTAAAATTGAGTGTGCCATATGTAAACAAATAAGATATACGTCCACATACGAGGACGAATTCAATTAAGTGCTTTATTACAAAATATTATATCATTTGTATTGTAATAAACAGAAAATTTATTCAATTTCAATAGTAAATAAAATAAGATAAAATGTGTCGTAATAGAGCTATGCTATAATTAAATGACAGCTCATATTAACACATAATTAGTCTAATCAACGTGTCTATATAAACATAAGGATGGTGATTCATTCTGGCTCGTATGTATGTATATATATATTTTTAATTATTTTTCTCTTTCTGTTATCAATGTGGAATTACATTGTGATTTTTTTAAAAACAATGATATGATATGATGTGACATATATTTATCATATATTTTTTTTAATTTCCCTTTTCAAGGATTTACCGTTGTTTTTTATATTAATAGAAATATTACGTATTCTTCTCACACTGATTTTTTTTTCTTTAATCTAAAGATAATTTTATATAAGTACGAGTATATCTTTACATAATATTTTTTTAAAATGTGACAATATATGTATTGTCATATGTACCTAAGTATGTATATGGCATCGAAAGGAAGTACCAATTCTCATCGTTTCAATGGGTCTTAAAAATAATTTTAAGCTTCTAAGCGCACATAACATCTTGTTAATATCTCAATTGCTAACATCCGCAGACCACAAAATGTATAGAACTGTCTACTGACAATATCCGGATTAAACTTTGAACGCTTAACTCGATAATCGTGATTTAAACGGCGCTCTGATTGATCTCAATTATAGGAATTTATATATCATTGGCTAGTTCTTGCCACATTTCTATGGTTGAAGACTTCTATTTTTCATTAAAAGTATTTATTTTAAACTTAATACATTATCAGTACTCATTTCTTGAGTACCATACCTCATAAGGAAAAATGGAACCCTTTTAGAATTACTTCGTTATCCGTCTGTTTGAATGCCTGTCCGTCTATCAAGATCGTTTTTCTCGAGACTGCGTGGAGGTATTCATGCTGTTTGGTTTTATCACTTTTGTTGAAGAACTAGTAAGAGCATAAATATAAGAAAAAATAGTCCAAAAATTGTTCCACAATAAAAACTATTATAAACATAAGTTTATTTCATAGTATCATCATCTGTAGTTTATTTCATACAAAATTAATAAATTCAGAATCCTCAGTATGCTAGATCGATTCGAGTCGAGTTTTTTTTCAAATTATGATTATTAAAGAGATTAAAACTAGTAGGACCGATATAAATTACAAAATGACGATTAAAATTTGTGGATAAGCTGAAAAATATTATTTAAATTTTATAATATTTTAACGTTTCATGTTGCTCATTATATGATGAATTACAAACGAATCATAGAGTTAACATTAAATCTTTCTGTTTTCTCCACTTGATACATGAAGATGAAAATAATGCAAGCTAAATCGCTACTTATTCCATGACCTATTCAAATTACTAGCATATAACACACGTGTCACCTCTAATTGTACTACGAACGTGCTCCACCATCTGGCGACGGGATGAATGACCAGCTTTGGAGGACCGAGTGTTTTAATACTTTTTACTTTGTACGCCACACCATATATGCTTGTATGTTGACAAGTTGAATGTTTTGTAATTTAAATATGTTAACTGCATATGTAGCGCTTGAGACTATCGGTACGTAGCGGGAGAGTATTTTGTTGTAATCATTATTTGATACCAGTTTTGCTTGTGCAGCAAACAGAGTGCAGCGTTTAGCTCCGCCACTCAAAACTCAGTGGCTAGAACTCTAGCGGGAAGCGGAACTTAGTGTCTTAACAGAAGGCATTTTTAACAATAGATATTCTGTATACCAATAGGTATGCTATACGGATAAAGTGTGAACATAATAAAAAAAAGTATAATAAACAATCGCATTTTTCAATTTTTGCAAAGACTCGGATTAGGTAATTATAGAGAGAGAGAGAGAGATATTTCTTATTTATATATTTCCATCGTGCTCCGGTTGTAACGTCGACCACGTTATATTATGATATATATTTTATAGTACGCTTATTTATATTCAATTGTAGTAGTGATTAGATTTAGATTTAGTTCTTCTCCATTTCAGAAGTTGCGTGTTGGGTGATGGAACTCAACGGGTAGTCGTGCCAGAGCATCGGTTATCGTACTTCGTATCTACAACCGTCGCGTTAACAGTCAGGCGCTGTCCATCTGCTCCCAAATGACCTCTACTTAATAAATTAATTTTCGGATGCGAGAAATTGGTTAAAATGGTTATCTTATTTAAACATTTTTATCTTAGTTGGTAATTTATTTAATTCTCACCTACAATTACAGCTCATAAAAGCATAAATATTTAACGCGAAATAAAATCATTTTAACTTAGTTTGTTTTAATAAAATTGATTTGAAATTTATCTAAAAATATATATACGTACTAATTTGCTGATGTTGTCACACTAAGCTGGTACATTTAACTAGAAGTATATTTAATTTAGCAAAAATATTCATTATCATTTCTCTCCAAAATTACAATTAGGTATATAAACAAACTTTTACGGCTCAAACAAAGTGGTCAGCGGTCACTTTATGGCAGACATACGGATGTTTGCAATAAAGTGATCGTGTCTGTCAATTGTATGTTCTCTAACAAGTTTTAGCTTGAAATCCATTTGATATTACTGAAATATAAAGAATATATTTAAAGTGCATCACTATAGCATCTCTACAGTGTCATTTTTAGTTATTATTATTATTATTTACCAATGATAATATTTAATATTAGGATGCTAGCGTGGCATAGTGGGACAGCATCTGACTGACACTTAGAGAAATGAATGACTTTACTTATTTGGCAGAACAGGACATGACGTAAACTCTTGTCACGGAATGTTCCAATGTCTATCGGAAAGCAAAAACGAAAAGACAGCTTGGTTAGTCTATCTACCTACTCTATGCGGGGTATAGCATAAAACTAAAGTTATATACTTTTACCGTATATTTTGTGTAATATTTTTTGACAAATTCCAAAGACGCTTGACGAGGTGAAGTGAGAACAGCTTACTAATAAACAAGCTATTTAAGGCCAAGTCTAGACAATACATGCTGTTTAAAGTTCATCACACTAACTATCTATTCATCTTTAGCTTTTGCCCCCATTATCTCGGGGCGTCGTTATCTTTAACGCCCTGTAAACAAGACGTTTCTTGAAAGTTATTTGTTCATTGACAGTTGTGCGGATAATTTCAATGTAAATTTAGAATAATTCTCATTTTTAAATATTATTGTTCTATTCGATGTGTATGTTTAAATTATTTTTTATGATTAATATGTGTCTTTTTTATACGTAGCTAATGTTATTGAAATGATCAACACAAGTTAGTTACAGTATGTTCACATATTTAACCTAAAAAAATATATAAATTAATATTTATCTTATATTTACATAGAAGTATGCTTCTATTTTATATTAATTACAATATTTTATTTAGTATAAACATTAAACCACAGACAAACAGTTGGAGCAAACATTAACTGTAGAACACTCGAATATGAAATATATATATATATATATATATATATATATATATATATATATATATATATATATATATATATATATATATATATATATATATATAAATATATATATATATATATATATATATATATATATATATATATATATATATATATATATATATATATATATATATATATATATATATATATATATATATATATATATATGATTATCTATACCGCATTATATTTAAAATTATATTCACTATATTCATTATATTCACTATAGATGACTTTCTCCTTTAAAAAAAAATAAAATACAGATACAATTTACAGTAATTTCCGTTACAATTTAAACACAATTGATAGAGGGACGTTTAATTCGTCTAAATTTAGCCATAGGGGCTAATTAAGAGCCCTCAACGAACGCTAAGCCTAAGCGTGAAATGATATAAAATTTCCTACCCATTAACGTACATACAGATGCTAGGAATTTATGATCACTTAGCGGTGAATTGATTAATGATTCACAATATGTCTGCCGGTCTAAATACCGAAATAACGTCATACTAACGTAATTGTCGTAATGAATGAATTATTTTATCCTTATTGAGAGGGTCTATTGTGCGATATACTAAAATTTACTTTGTTTTATTAAAATAAAGTTAGCAAAATGTCTACGTATATAACAATATTGGAAAAATGGCTACAAATGCATAGACAAAAATAAATAAAAAAAATATCACTTACCATTCAAAATTTCAAAAATATACACACATCCAACAACTGTCACTTGTTACATCAAAAATATGCAAATCGTACTGTGCGATCTTTACTAAGACGGTATGGACAGAAACGGCTATACTTTCACTTAGAAATAGAAAAGGACAGCAATATATGACTAAGAACCATAGATTAAAAAGATATAAAGTAAAGTCGCACAGAACAGTAAAAGTTTTCGTTTAGTCTCATATATGCCGTCCGTCGCGTTTTAAATTTGAACTGTGACTGAACGCTGCGCCCGCGCATGTTATACTGCTCCTTAACAAAGTTTGATTAGCTTTAAATAGTGGTGCCCACATTATCTACTTATTTCATTGAATGCCCTGGGACAGTGTTATTATGAACGTATAAGTTAACTGGTCAAATATCATCACTTGAATAGACTATTTGCTGTAATATAATTTTTAGTTTCTATAATAAACACGTCCTAATGTTTTTTTTTTTGTGTATCAAGAAAAAATACTACCTTTACTATTGACTTCTATATAGATAGAGAGAGATTACTAGTAAATTATTTTATTAAAGTCTTTATTTAGAAAAAAAATCGTAGCGAAATGGCACAGCGCCTGACAGTTATTACGATAGTTCTGGATTCAATTCCCACACAGATGAGAACATAATTTTCTCTTCCTCACTCCGGTATGGCAAGGCGTGGCATTGAGCTCCATTACCGTTAAACCCAACACGCAATATCTCGAATGTCAACAGTGACCACTTTCTTAACACTGTTAAATGCGGGATACAGCGTGAAGTAGAAGAAAAAAAAGTAAAAAATATCAGTCTTAAATATTAGTAATCATAACTTACAATGATACATTTGATGTAGTCCATTTATAATAAGAAAACCGTCGTCGAGTGTATTATTGACTCTTATTGCATTTTGTCATTTCTGAATTGTACGACTTAAAAATTAATGCAATTGACACTAGATTTTCACTTTTCACCCTTATTCCTAATTGTATATTTGTGATAGACATTTTTGGTACATGAACTATTTATGGCTAAGATTTTAAAAAATATCCATATAAATTTTTATAATATAATATATTAGAAATAATAATATAATATAACCTAAATATCTGTTCAATAAATAACCAAAAATATATTAAGCTGAAAATCTTATCATGTTATTTAAAGGAATGGTTTTATTAATTGAGGCCACGGTAGTGCAGTGGGACAGCGCGACCATTGTGACTCCTAACCCCACTTGGGAATCATTGGAAGTGTAATGGTGAGTGACGGTACTCTTCCCTATTCATAAAGCAGCTTTCCTCCTCATAGGAGGTAAAGCGGAAAGCTGTAAGAAAAACCAAGAAGAAGAAATTGTTACTTTTAAATTTTGCTTAGCACTGGACGTGACAAATTTATCAGTTTTTTTTTCAATTATGACATGTACATATGACAGATATTAACAATAATTATTCTTGTATGAATATTTGTTTTTCTATCAAATATCGGCTAAAAGTACGGAGAACAAAGCTCTTAGTTCCTTTCAATCATCTTAAAACCTCCAAAAAGCTTTCCAATATTTTTTTCTCATAGAAATATTTTTACCTTATACCTTATATTGTCTATTATATAAACATTTTTTTTTTATAATAATAACAACATTAAAAATGTACTTACATTTCGAAAAGTAAGCTCTGACTTGCATTCTAACCATATGACATTTACATTACGAAAATCATACAGATATGATACATTATTATTACTGATTACTTCTGGACTTAAAATTATATTTAAAAGGAACTTCCTCTTTGCACGCGTTGTTTCCGGCCATCGTTTATTCTTACTTTGAATTTAATTCAATTAACCCTAGTTCAGTCCCGTTAATATGTCTTTAAAGGGTACTACCATAAAAATTATATATACTTTAAAAAAATTTCAAATTAAATATAATAAAAACAAAAATATTTTCTTGGAGAATATTATAGTAAGGAGCTTACTATATAAGCTTAACAATAAAAGCTTTGTTTTTACAAATTTATAATTATTTCCTTAAATTTTCTATTTGTGAAGAAGAGATCTTAAAGTTTTTAAATGCTTGAGGAAAGTGTTATTCTATATTTTAAAGGGGCCTCTTTAAGCCTACACTTGTCACAAGTCCCAGGCGCTGCTCTGAGCTGTTCTTGCTAAAACGCGGTGGTCCCGGTAACATCACGGTGAATCCATGGAATGCTAAGTACTTTCCCCTCTTGTACACCTACTCAGAAAACGCGCCTCTTTATCTCTATTACTATCTAAATGCTCTAGCCAATTAATTCATTCGTTCTGATTGGCAGAAGATATGTTAGATCTTTTTAGCAGTTCGTTGTTAGCAGTTAGAACTAAACGTAAAGATGTGCAGTAGAGGAGGTCACCTGAAAGGACACCTCATCTGTTGTGTTGAAGATTGCTACTGATGGTGCAAATTTTTTTTTAAGATATGAACGATGCAGTCATGTTATTAAAACCAATATATTAACTAACAAAGGCTACCGTGCGTCCGTTGTGTATGTAGAATAATAATAATTTAAAAAAAGGAATATCCATCAAATTATCTATGAAATAACAGCTTTAAAGTCTATAAATATTAAATATGTTTTGTATTGGTGAGCCACCCTTAGCCCATAACCCTATCGATTATTTCAATTAATCTCTTACGATACTTGATAACATTTAAATAGGAATTTACATCTTTTAATTCTTCAACTAGATATATAATATAAAAATAACACATGTGATTAAGATTGTTATAAAGTTCTGTGTCATGCTTTAGAATAGGCAAAAATATGGTAAAACTACATCCTACTAATATTTTAAAATAGTTTTATTTTACTAGAGTTGCTAACCAATGTACGGCGTTCAATATTATCAGAAAAAAAGAGCTAAGGTTTCAATCCTTCATTATTCATATATTCTAATTTTATATCTCAACTTATTTGGTCTAATTAAAATCGATTTGAATCGATTTGTTTTGCGAATATTTCTTAAAAGTTCTGCCGAAGATGTGAATTCTAATTAGCTAGCTAGATAGCTTAATCTAGAAATTTAATTAAGCCCAGCTTTAATTTGGAGCTTTTTTCCTGCTTCACGCTACGCATTGCGTGTTCAGTGGCAGTATTCCATGTCACACTTTGTCTTGTTAGAGCAGGGAGGTAGAATTCATTTCTTCAAATGGGAATCGAATCTCTAACCATCGTGCTTACGTTCAGACACCATTTCAGTGTGCCACAATGGCCATTTATCTAAAACAAGGTAACGCTGAAATATTGCTAAAATTCTTAATTTTCTCAACCGTTACATGTACATTCGCTTCATACAAGTTTCATAATTAAATCGGGTTTTAATGCTTTGACATATAAAAAAAATTAAGCTACAAACATATTATGCAACATATATCATATGCTAGTGTTATATTTGCATGAGTGCAGACAGTATCTGCATTGAAATCTTCGCGCTCTATTATGTGACAAGTGGTATTTCCTCATTGATGCCCGCCTTTATGATTCCAAGCAATCAGTGTCAGCGTAGGAAGGATGTACGTAATATAACGAGCTCTCATGCTGAAATATATTTTAAATCAGCGAACAAAGTGCCTTAAGTGATAAGAATACTCGTGTTTTTTACCCCTGTTCCCACTGATAGGTCTTATAAATGACAGTATCTATATTTTTTTTTTATTACTAATGACTAATCACTACCCTCTCCGCTTTCCGCTCATATTGTTATTTTTAAGTTATACTTTTATGGGGCGTAATGGAAATCGCGGTAAAGTAAAAACACAAAATATTTCCCTTAGTATGCTCATTTGTCTATATTTATAGTCAAAGTCAAATATTTTTATTCAAAATACAAAGATATAAGCTTAATTTTTTAAGGTTTCACAATTTACCACTGGTTCATTAAAGTTAATAATGCCTCAGACCTGAGAAAAAACGCAAGAAACTCAGCGGGACTTCATTTTCTCCCTTTTTTCCAATTTATTCATTTAAATTTTTTTCGTTATATAGTCTCAGTGATGTACTTTAAAATGAACAGGAAGGAGCATTTCATATAGAAATTGTAATAAACTATATGATGCTTATAATATAATAATTTGTGAGAGCGATTGACTGTAAACGTAATAGGTCTGGATGCGATTCTCTCCCGGGCCACCGACCGACAAAGTGTGGCTTTGAGTTCCGCCACTAAACATGCATGGTCTCAAATTCGGTTGGTAAACAGTGAAAGGACTATCGTTCCAATTCTTAAAATTAGTGATAAAGAAAAAGTAGAGAATTACCGTCCCATATCCATTCTTTCAGTATTTGGCAAAGTGTTTGAATCTTTGATTTATCCACCTATATATACTCAGTTTAAATGTTTTATTAGTGACCATCAACATGGTTTTGTTACAGGTAGATCAACTATGACCAATTTGGTAAATTATACTGAGACACTAATTGACTCTATTGACAAAAGAAAAAGAATTGATGTTATTTATTCAGATTTCAGTAAAGCATTTGATCTAGTGCCTACTTCAGTCCTACTTCTTAGGTTGTCCACGTATAGTCTGGCGGGATCAGTATTGTGTTGGCTAGAGTCATATTTGACCAATAGATACTTTTATGTCGTTACAAATGGGCATGAATCCACTAAATTTAAGATAACATCTGGAGTTCCTCAGGGCTCGCACTTAGGGCCTTTGTTGTTTAATATCTTTATTAATAACCTGCCAAAATGCTTCTGCAAGCATTCTACACCTTACATGTTCGCTGATGACCTTAAGCTTCTAAAAACCATAAGTAGCATTAAAGATGTAAAAGGCCTACAGATTGATGTGATAAATTTGTTCAATTGGTGCAAGATAAACGGAATGGTACTTAACGCAGAAAAATGTTATTTCATTACTTTCACCCGTGATCATATTGAAGTAAATACCCAGTACTTCATTTCAGATTAATCATTAAAACGCGTTAGCACTATTAGAGATCTTGGTGTGACATTCGATGAAAAATTGACTTTTATTCCACACACAGACAATATAGTCACAAAAGCTTCATGCATGCTAGGTTTTGTCCTTAGGAACAGCAAATTATTCCGAAATTCTAATACTAAAATACATTTATATAATAGCTTAGTAAGAAGTGTTTTAGAGTTTGGTAGTGTTGTGTGGAGACCTCATTATGCGACACACTGTTTGCGAATGGAGAGAGTACAAAAACGGTTTCCTTTATCATCTGGCATTCGCTCATTGTAAGGCTAAAGAACCTAGTTCGTACAACGACAAGTTGGCATTTTTTAAAATTCTTTCTCTAAGTAAAAGAAGAGACTTGTTGGATTTAATGTATTTACACAAATCTCTTAACAGCACAAGCGGTTTCGATCCTTTCGGTATCCACGCAAACCGATTACTCCTCTTGTAGGACCTCTTCGTAGAACAGTGTTAGATAGAAACCCACTGATTTCACGACTCTCTAAAATACTAAACGACAACAGCGAAGTTCTTGACCCATTTGGAGACTCAATGTTAAAATATAAGTATAAAATTTTATCCCATATTTAAATTGTTTTATAAATGTCTACTTTCGATAATTTTATCTACAAAAAGTGTATTAATATTGTTAAAAATATGTTTGTCAGTATTATATTACTATTAATTTAACGTCACGCTTGTTTTCTTCGTTGGATTAATAAACAAGTACTTAGTGAATTAAAATTGTATAACTTCATAATTTTTGTTATATAACATGCTGTATCCACTTTAAAACATGGTGCATTTAGTTTTAATTTTTTTTTGTTTTATTCTTTTTTCTTGATGTTAAATGTTATCATCACTAGTGGATCATAATAAATAAATAAAAAAAAAATAGACAGTAGGGTCTCTGAGTCTACAGTACTAGGTAAATGTGGTATATAAGGAAAACTTTGCATATCCCTAGCATGTAGAAACGCGTTAAGTTAAATATATTGGTTTAAAATATCACAATTTTGAAATTTATTATTTCTTATCATAATCATGTTTCCTTATTAGGTTGGTTCTTAAATACATTTTGTTTTATAAATATAATAAAATTATGAAGATTTATTATGTTGAAGCTCTGAATGTAATGATTATAATTCGATCGGGAAAAATATGCTGTTTTATTTCAAATTTCAAGTAAGGATGTTGGGCTCTGTCCAAATTTTCTAAATAAACTCGTTCTTAGTTAAAATACATATAATTTCATATTGTACATTATTTGTTGTTTATGATTATTTTAAATCGGATTAAAAATTACTTTCACGCTGTTTCCCGCACATATGAGGGTAAGCAGAGGGAACCGTAGGAATCTAGTGTTAAGACCCGAGGACATTGCGTGTTGAGTGGCGGTACTCAACGAAATCGGCTTAAGTAATAATAAAAACCTGATTTTAATAAATAAATTTATTAACTAAAAAATCAATCGACGATCCAGTCAGGGTTGCTGCAAGCCGCTTGATGGGGGCAGCGCAGAACCTGAAGATTGTGATGGAGATCTGGTGAGGTCTAAGTCCTAAATTCTATAAAATTCTATGTTATATAAATATGAAATATACCTAAATAAAAAAAAACCTACATATAAATAAATAAGAAATATACAGAAAAGCTAAAAGCTTAAAAGCTAAAATAAGTGCTTGATTTCATGTTTTAGAATACTTGGCCATCAAGTAAAGTAAGTGTCGACCGACTATATAGGGAATAGCCGGTCGGAACGTACTTAAAACGATAACCAAAGCTTAGTGTCTTCATCGTAGAATTTTAATTTTTCTTTTTATTTTGTTAAGCTTATCAATATGACTTATATCCAAATTAAACGTATGTATATAATTAATGTATACACAAACGAAACAAATAAGTTAAATTATTTATACATAAAATAAAGAAGGTCATTTTTCATCAAATTTTAAATCCTAAAAATTGCATAATCTAAATAGAACTAAATAAAATTCTATTCTTCTTCCAGGCCAGGTTTTCTACAAAAGCTTTTCGTAAAGTTTATAAAAATAAAGCTTTCCGTAGTCATCTAGGTGTTACTTTTGCCGCCTGTACAAGTACACTTGTCTGATTTTAAGCTTAAAAAAATCAGACAAGACCTACTTATATAGGAGACAAAATACAGGTTTCTTTGCTTTCGTTAGACTAAATATGGAATAAACACAGAATATTTAATGAATATAGAGATTTATCTAGAATTTATCATATTTTGGGCACACGCTTTATTCCGCATATAGAGGCAGGCAAAGTGTTATATGGTTAGCATGCACGTAAAGTATAGCGCAGGAGGGAGGGAGAGTTGTTACTAAGAAAAAATAAAATAAAATCAAAAAGACCGCTGCAAGCCAGGCTCCCTGGCTTGGCCTGACAAGATATGAAGCATAAGAGATATGATGCAGTTTCTCGATTTTTCCTTTAAAATCTTCTCGTCCATAAACAGCTGTCGCTATAAATAATATATCGATTATATTTGCATATGTTAAAAATGTAAGTATATTTAGAACGACTTGATACAACCAACAAGTCGAACTAAACCTACTTAGATTCACAACATTTCTCATTCTTTTTCTTTTTTTTTTCTTCTTTTCTTCCTTCAATTCTCATAGATGTCTTTAACTGACACCTGCATAAGAAGACGTAGTTCGGCTTACTAATCTAAAAGCCGGACATGGTCTACTTATGCACGTAGCAGTTTCTGTCTTCACGCTACACCTCGCATATAGCAGGGTAGGCAGAATGGGTCTAGTGTTATGACACTGTATTCTCCGCTTACCGTCGGGATATTTCAGCGAGAGCTGAAGCTCAAGTCCGTGCTTTGTCTTCCCAGAACGGAAAAGTTATTCATATGTGGCCACGAATTTTATAGACAAATTTTCATTAAAAATTATATTATATAAATTTTTGATTATTCGCAGGTCACGAATAAAAATTAAAAAATCACAGTTATCAAATACTTTAACATAACACTTACTTTTGTAATTGTTACTAAAATAGTGCTAATAAGAAAAATCATAATTAGGTAATCAGTCAGTCAATAGTATTAGCCGTTGAGCAAACAATCCAACCAGCTTGTGAAAGTTGTAACAACTAAAGTAAAACAAAGTAGAAATAACTCAACTTGGATTAATATGAAACAAGTTGAGTGAATCCTACTTAGTTCAACCTTAATTATAGGCAGTTAAACGTATTTAGAGACGATATAAGGTCTTTTTTAAGGACAACTTCTTTAAAGCATGTTGGACAGTGGCCAAGAAAAGATATTTCTTGAGTAAGTTTATAAATTTAAAGAAGAAAATGACTAAATTCATTGAAAACAGTGAAATATAGGTACTCACCACCACAAATAGATATAAAGAATAAAAAAAAACTAGATATATTTTGTATAAATCAAAGCAGACATCATTTGGCTTGATATGCCATAAGCCGAACAAGATCTACTTAGATCTACGACAAAATTTTAAGCACTAAAAATCTTCTCCATTTCCAATTGACAGGATATATTTAAATAGATAAAAAATATTCAATTAGGAATATAATAAAACTCACGTTCAGAGGAGTATTTGATTGAACGCGTTAATCTCTGAAACTACCAATAGGGTTTCAATAATTATTTTTGCATGTGATAAACACATTCAAAAGGAAGGAATATACTATATAATTTATAGTCATATATAATCTATCATCAAGTTGGTCATAAAAACTTATTATAATAAAACTTACTTACTTGAGTACAAAAGGCTTTTTCTGTCTAGTAATAGAAAATGTTTCGGTATCCAACTTTTAAAACGCAACGTGTCACCTTACTTTAGTCTTAAACAAAAGCACACACAATATTATTACTTAATTTCTATATTAAAAGCTTAATAAATACTTTAAAAATCACTATTTTGTTATTAGTAAAAATACTATTGAAAAGCTATTACGAACTGACTAACATGATCAATCTCTAGGCCTATTTATACAAAATATGTACAAATATCGTTAAGAGATGATATTAGTAAATAATAATAATAGCACTAATGTTTTTGTTTTTAAGAACTTAGTAAATACTGACACTTAGTAACTAAGTAAATATTGACATTTATTTGGCTCATTAAGTAATTAATATTTTTATTTTAAGTATAGATTGGGCCAAGTTTTGATTTCAAAATTTAGATTGAAGCAATTTCTAATAAATATGTTTAAATTTATATACATATCAACTTTTTTTACCCCACATAAAGAAGAGTAGTCAAAGAGAATTTAATGTAAATGCACTCCATACTCCAGATTTTTGGAAACATACACACATGCATTACAGCATACATACCTAAATAGCATAAATCGAATCCATAGTCACCTAGAGTACTAATTCTAGGATTCTCAGTTGTAATTACATAATAACTTTCAAAAGAAGTTACACAGTGGCTTTGTAACATCTGTTTATTTTTAATTTCCTTCTAAATATAAGTTTATTATGTAATTAAATGTTATCTATTCTATTTATATAATCATGACTGGTTTTCTGGTACACATATAATAAAGGGAGGGAAACAAACAGCCTACAGAGCTTATATTTAGAGCTATACTTACTAGTATTGTGATATTATTATCATAAAGCTATAAAGTATTTGTATAGTCGAATGTCCTTATCTCAGTAATTACTAGTTTGTATTCACAAAATTATTTGTGTATTATGTGGTTAATTTACTAACAGCGGCTATCTTGTATATGCTATATTATATAATATATAATATAGACTATATTAAATCATATTAATGTACTAACTATAGCTAAAGGTAAAGTAGAATACCTCCGCCACTTAAAATGTGTCATATAGTGGACATACACTTGTGGTTAGTGACACAAAAGCTTTTACAGATAATTCTGGAGTTTATTTGCCTACAGGAAAATAAATCAATTTAAACTTATGTTTCTATTAGATCTTTAGAAATAACATTGCATTGCTATATTCTGCGTGTAAGATAATTAAGAAGAAAGCTCTCTGTATTCAAATATAAAATGTTACAGTTAGCAAATATATTTTATGTTTTGTTGCTTCTGTTATGATATATAAGGGTACTTGAAAATTGGCCTAGATAAAACCAAAATTTCATATTTTTTTCATACAGGAGCTTTTATAGGCCAAATCGACACCACGCATATTTTAAGTGACGTGTTTCACTTGATTCTGGATTGAAAATAATTAATTTATCCGAACCCACGACCGTCGCGTTTACAGTCAGACTCCATCACACGGCGCCCATGATAGTCTCAGATCTATTTTATGTCTATATTTTAAATTGAGGTTGGTATTACTTTGTTAGGAATATTTTCTAAGTATTTTTATTAATTCAGTTAGTTGCTATTACCTAAAATACATAACTTATATGCGTAGTATGAAGGGATATCGTTCAGTAATATTTTTGATATTAAACATATTCTAGCGCAGAAAGCTGTTTCAATACTTAAAGTGAAATATTTTTAATACAGTTGTCATGTTTTTTAGCTTCATGTTGTACCCGTTATTACCTGATATTAAGATATTTTGTTCGTAGTTTTCCACTTTTTCAGACATTGCGTATTGATTGACAGAAAGAAATGGAATTAATTCATTTTCCCCGAGTAGGAATCGAACCCATAACCGTTGTGTTTACAGTTTAACGCTATGCCGCTGTGACACGACAAAAATTACAGTTTAAATGTTTTTTTAAGATTTATATTTTATAATAAATTTTTGTGGCCTATTTTTATTTATTTACTTACAGAAATTCTATATATCCTTTATATATCCTTTTATAATATATTTTCTATGATATTATTTGTTATGTACCTCAGTCTTTCTGATCGTTTGTCTCATATCATTATTTCTAAAGACGCTGTGCAGTACTATATAGACAGAAGCGCATAGCACTTTATTTTCAGCTTTGCTTATAGAGCAATGACTTTCAGCTTAAGACTATTTTTAATAGGAACTCTTCTTCAATTTTCTTTCATTATAAAATGTTGAAATTGATGAAATACAAAATAAAACACATTTTATAGATTTTATTGATTTATTCATTATTTTGTTGCAATTGTTTTTATTTTATTGTTTTTTTTTCTTCCATTTATTTGATTTCCCTTGTTTTCTAAAACTCAATATTTCCTATAGAAATGAAGATCTAGCAAAAAGGTACAGTTATGATATATAATAAGAATTTCATTCCATTCCATTACATTGCATTGCCTGGATTGTAGAATATAGAGTCTTATTTTTTTTCTATTCCCGTAGAAATTTCCCTCTTTACCGTAGGAAATACTCCCAAGGGAACAAACTGAATCCCAGCTTTATATGTTCAGTAGTTGCTCTGTGCTAAATCTTTCAGTACCTACAGTTATAACAAATAAAGTGACTAAGGTGTAATAATATATTATATAGTGATAATATATTGAATTTTATCAAATAAATTAAGCATGTGTAGGTCTGTATGTACACATACAATTATTATTAAACAACAAATAAAATTATCTTGCAATAAAAATTTCAATAGTGCTGTGCACGTATGAGGATCCATATGTAGAGAAATCTTGAAACAAGATGTATTATCGTCAAGCGAGTTCATTTTGCGATCGTCAAAACGAGCAAACGCACAACTGCCCGTTAGTGACGGTCACAAACCAACTTCGCTAACAAATTCTTCGTTTGTTCTTGTTCATCTTACTGTTCTGTTCTTTTACAAAATACTTGAAACATGCTAGGGATTAATATTTAATAATATATAATAATTTTATCTGAGAAATTATCTTAAATAAGTATTTTATATGATTTAAAAATAAGCGTTAGCTACTTATGTAATATTTGATGAATATGATTGAATACAATATAATAGTCATTTTTTTTATTTCTTACTTTATCTCATAGCAGGCTAGGCAGATAACATTTTTCTGCTAGAAATTGGGATGTTCAATTTATAGCATACAAAAATTAAAAATTTACACAAATTAAGGAAACTTAAAGCTTTTGGTTTTTTTGAAAGTTTAAACAACTAATTTAATTTATCAATATACAAGTTAGTACTACAAGATACATATGAAACATAATTCAGAAAATAAACAAGTGATAATTTACAATTTTTTGTATTTGGTTGACCTCAAATGACTATTTCATAGAAATAGAACAATACGACTCTAATATCTCTAGAAATATTTATAATTGTTTACAAACAAACATTAAATAAGCAAACATATTCTATAAGCCCAATAATTAAGAATTCAACAACATTCTAATTAAAAATATCTATTAAATAAACAATATAGTAAACATAATTAAATAATGTGTTTGTTTTTGTTCTTCTTAGAGAAGTCAAGTTATCTTAGTAGAATTGGAATAAATAAATGGTTATAAAAAAATGTCGATAAACGATGGTTGTGGGTTGGATGCCCACTCAGGTGGCTGAGTTCCACCACTCAACTTAATACGCAATGTTTCTAATTTTGACGGAAAGCGGAGAACGGAGTGTCCTTTCTTTCTATCTTCCTATATACCAGATAAAGCTTAAATCTTTAAATTTAAATTTCTTATCCCATATACGCATAGAAAACAAGGAAATCTATCTTTTACTATATCCTTTTAAATGGTAAATAATTATAATAATACTAATAAGCTTAGAGTCTTTTTACATAGTACGTATAAAAAAGAGGTATAATATGAAAATTATTTACAGTCTCGAATATACTCAACGCAATGCATTATTTACTTCAAATAAGTTATATTTTCAGACACAATTGTTTGTACAAGTGTTGAAATATCTTACAATCATTTTTATTTTGTAATGTGAACGCATAAAATAATTTATAACAAATTAAATGTAATTTCGGTATCTACATTCACCTTGGACATTGAAACAACAACTAAATATATACTTACTTTCTTATTCTTATGTACTTTCTAAATTAGAATAACTAAAAAATGTTAACAGTTAGTCAGTAAAGTAACGACAAAGTGATAGCTTTTTTACATAGAAATGTAACTCGTAGTAATGAAGCAGGACAAGTTGACAAGTTGTAACAAGCGTATAAAAATTTCATCATAGCTCGCTAGGAACAAATGGTTTAATTGACTGGAAGCCCTTAGATGATTTCCAAGAGGTTCTTATTTACAATTAACATAACTATGTTACAGTTTTCAAATATGTTCACACATATATTATAATAGTACGAAGGAAGAGGTCGAAAAGTGCTGCATCAGGCATGTGTCACTTGTCCATCTCTATTTACTCGAAAACTAGAATAGGATTTAAATTAACTACTATAGCTTACAAGGCGCTAGAGTAGATTATTATGCTTTTAAATTAATATAATAATTTATGGCGAGAGTTGTGGGTTCGGCACAGGGGGACTTCGCTCTGGTAACACGACAAAGCGCGTCGTTGCTTCTGCCACTCAAGACGGAAGGTCTAGTAAATTGGGCGGAAAGTGAGGTACGCAGTGTCTTAATACTAGGTCCTCTCTGCCTATCCTATTTTATGCGAAATATAACGTGAAGCTAATTACGATCAGGAGTCCTCAGGATTATATAGAATATCAGAACTCTACAATTACAATGACACAAAGTAATTTTATCCTTAGTTTGGATTAACACTTTAAAAATCATCAAAATATTTAATAACGCTAATTGAAATACATATATGAAATATATAAAATTACCATTCATGTGACTTTCTGATAATAATTATTTATTTTGTATTAAAGAATACATGAAAGTAAGCTTTTAATAATACACAGAAAATTACTAAATGAATGGGAAAATTGTTGCAAATAAGAATTATAATTTCAGGATACAAAAATACACGTTTTTCAAATAGTGGCTGTTATATTCGAAAAGATGGGCGAGGTGCATTAGGATTTTTTTTTTGTTTTGAGCCATTCGACTAATGGATGCCTAAAGCTACCATTAGCTATTAATCGATGAACGAATATATAGATTTAGTATATATAAGCTACGTCCAAGACCAAACTTTGCCTTCGGAAAAGGACAAGTCAGCGACTCAATTGTTTCTGTAACAATACTGCGTGCAATAGCTGCATCTTTTAACAAGTCACCCCGATATTCTTTGGCCACTTGAGGACTTTTACAGAATGTAGTGTGGATGTAGATGTTTAACTAACCATAGACTCAGTACCTAAGCTGTGTTATAGCAGTTATTGTTGTACTTTTGTGGAATTCTCTTTTAAAGCAAAATAAAATAAATATATACGTAATAACCCGAAGTTAAGCTATTGACCGTAGACAAAAAGGTATGATATTGCTAAATGCAAACATTTATCTAACTAACTTAGAATGAAATGAAAGAGCTTAGAATATTTGGATATAAATCAAAAAAAGGTTTTATAAAATACACGTTATATTACCTGACTTTGGTTGTCCCACGTTTATTATTTTGACTATCATATATAAACTTTAAAATTGTGAAGTTTAAGTAAGAACAATGAATTTAATTATAATTAATGTGTAATAGATCTGATGCAGGAGGTGATCGTGGCTGGACTGAGTTGGAAGGAGCCTGCGGTTCAGCAATGTAGGTCTTGTGAACACAGCCTTCGATCAGGGACGTATTCTACTTGTAATATTATTTAATAACATGATTGAATTTATGATGTTTTTTAGCTTATCTTTTACCTATATAGCTTATTTATGCTGTATCCCGCATATAGTAAAGACACTAGAGGAAGGCAATAGAGTTTGTGTAAAGACACTCTCTTCCCCATTTTCCTCTTACATGTCTCCAAACATTGCTTGTTGAGCGGCGGAATTAAACGCCGCGCTTTGTTTTGTTACAAGAGCGAGAAATATTAAAATAATGCATTCTCCCCTGTTAGAAATCGAACCCCCAGCCGTCACTTTTACATGCAGACGCTCTGTCGCTGAGCCACGACGCCCCCTGTCTTAAGAACTATTATCACGTTTTTATTTATATACTCGTTTCATTGGTAATTTATAAAATGAATTGTACTTATCTATAGTATTCTTTCGATCCATAAAAATAAGCATTATTCTTTTCAATAAAAACTGCTAGAAACAATGTAGAGTGCTACTGTCTCGTTTCCTTCACGAATACTACAAAATATTATGTTTGCTTTTACTTTTTTTTCTCGCTTTAATAATAATAACAATTATCTATCTATTTTTCAATATAATTAACTCGTTACGCATGTGCTACCATACTTTGTTAATCTTGTCTGATTGGAGCTAAATGTCGTACTTTCTATAACTAATGAAATATTTTTTAATACATCTTTCATATAATCTTTCAAGTGAAAATCAAACCTGCAACCGTCGTGACATTGAACTGATCCCAACTGATCTGATCCTAACGATGTATTATTAATTTAATATAATATAATTAATATGAATTTTAGTTACTATAACCAAGTTTTAATTTTTAAAGTGCAGCCCTGTCCTCATGTGGTTTGGTGTGTGTTCAAGTGTCTTCTATATTTGTTCTAATTCCTGCGTAAGTGTAACTCGGATAGGTACCGCTCGTTTTTCTCTTAATCACAACAATGTATAGTAATAATAGATGCATACAAATTGCAACAATATGTATTTTGTAATACCTCACTAATTTAAATCAACAACAGGTAGACACGCGAACCACACAGACAAAAGACGGGTATACCCGCCACACCGGGGTACTACTAAGTATTCGATACGTCGGTATTCGAAAATGTAGGTATAATACAAAATTATACGGAAATAATCCGTTATAGTTTAATTTGTTGAAATGTGTAAAAATCGCGAATAACAAGACTCTTATCATATATAATTAAACTTATTATGTTTTTACTTCTGTCTGTATGTCTTACAACGGATTTTAATGAAGCTTTCACAAATAGGCTTGTAATTATGATGTCGTTTGACTTACCAAATGAAAAATAATGATATAGCCATAATTGTATAGTCCATGCGGGTGAAGGCGAGAGCGAAATAATCGTAAAATATTAATATAAATTTAAGCCAAGTGGGAATCGAATCCAAAACAATCAGGTCCAATCAAGGAATTTTTAACTGCAACGGTAAACGGAAATGTTGCCTTTTAAATATATTCATTAACAATATTATTATAGGCATTTTAAACATTGGTACTAGCTCTATATTTTATATCAATGCCTATATTTATAATATTTTGATTTCCTCAGACATATTATAGATTTCATATTCTAAAATTTTAAGCCTTAATTGAATGTACCCGTAGTGAACCTTTGATGTCGCAAATTGCAGACAACTCTATTGGAAGTTATAATATATATCTCTCAAATCCTACATCCAATATGGCCAAATTGTTATATAGTATAGTTAAGCTTAATATAAGTAAGCGTAAATAGTATGCAAGTGTATAACTAACATATTTTTAAGTTTATTTGTAACTACTAACCAGAGCAACATAGTCACCCAGTGATTCAGCTCTTAAAATGAAAATTAAAAAAAAGCCTTAATTTTAAATTAACTTTTAAGGAAAACATAAAACGTATCGCTCTTTCCCTGAATAGCTTAAGGATAGTAATAAATAGAATATTAAGCCGTCGTGGCGCATTGTGCAGCTTCTGACTGTACACGCGATGGTTGATGGTTCGATCACCATTTGGAAGATTGACTTATATTAATTTCCCCTTCTGGTCAAATAAAGTGCCTCGAAAGGTGGAAAGTGGAGAACGGAGTCACAATCTACGATTTCCTCTGCCTACCCTACTATGCGCGGGATACAGCGTGAAGCTAAAAATATATACTAAAGTATACGATTCGAGCAGTATCCACTTTGTAAATCGTCTCATTGTTCTAACAGCATCAAAGGAGTAAGTTGCTAGAGGTAATAAAATGAAAATAATTCATTCTCCCTGAGTGAGAATCGAACCCACAAACTGTCGCGCTTACTCGCAGACGCTTTGCCTCTGCACCATGACGGCCCTCTTAGTTATTTTCATAAAATGTTATCATACTTGGAATACAACTTAAGGGTAAAGCTGCAGGTATTTAGTCATATAAATAAGGACATAAGAGCAGCGCGAGTATTTAATAAAACTGATATTCTTATGGTTACATAGAATGGTCTATAGTATTTTCTTTTATTAACTTCATTAGTAGTATAATTTATGGCACATGGTACTACGTAGTACATATTTATAAAAAATTATAAAACTACACAAGGGATTTCAGATCTGCCACTTGAAAAATCTAAGTAAAAATTAAAAATGTTTGAGGCAAAGAAATGCATTCTTTTTATCAATGATATGTATGCGTGGAATTAAATACTGTTGATGCTCACTCAGGAAGCCTGTGATTGTTATATATATATATATATATATATATATATATATATATATATATATATATATATATATATATATATATATATATATATATATATATATATATATATATATATATTTTAAGCTTTGAAATTATTTTTAATGAGCATGTTGAAATTTTCCCCGCGTTCTCTTCTCGGCAATCTGCCATCCGAGCTGGTGGTAGCTTCCTGTGGTAATGACAAAACGGTAATATTTATGTAAATGGAAAAAGAGTTCCTATAGTATTTTATTTATTTTGCTTTGATTTATCAAAAATTTTAAATATAAGCTTAAGTAACACTTTGTTTGAGTAATTTTATTATATTACTTACTTCTACATGTATATTTATAGATTATTAAAGCAAATTCCGTCTTCCCTGTCCCTTCATTAACTTATACAATTGTTTGGTATACAAACATACACAAACATACAAACATATTTACAACATATTTAACTATATGGATTTAAAATTATTTCTAAAATAAGACTAAACTAAAGCCTTAGTTAAAGTAAGTTGTGGGTTCTATTAATGTGAACACAGTGTTGAGTTCCACTACTTAACAAGCAGTGCTTTGAAATTTTAATAGAAAATGGAAAACGGAGTGTCTTAATAGTAGGGATCTATGTCTACCCAGTTTTATGCGAAATACAGCTGAAAGCTGTATTGAGAAGGAAGCTTGTAGCTGATTGTGAAACGTGAAAAATAAATATTTTCATTCCAAGAAGCTACCTATAAATGTAAAATAAAGCTTAAAAACACTATAACTACAACACTAGATTTAAATAATTAATTTATTCGTTACTAATTTACAACATTTTAGACAGAATTTGAGACACAATACTTTTTTTTTTATAATTTTCAATAATCAATTATTTACATATACATACATGTAACTTACAATTGTATAAACATTCAAGTTTGCTTTAATGCTGCCCTCATTTCGTATCAAGGCGTGCTATTGTTACTTATAATTTATTTCATTTCATAAAAAAAGAATTTAATAACCATTGTGTGTGATTGTTACACATTAACTTTCGTAAGCTTTACAAATATACGAGTACATTAGATTGTTTGCTCATTTTCTGATTATATTAGAAAATTTACAGTGTAATAAACAGTTTTCATATAAGTAAAAATATATATATGTGTAGGTATAAACGTAACGGTAAATGTTGTTTTGAATTTATTAAAATGACACACACAAACTCCAATTAGAAACACAAATATAATGCAATTATGGGCGTAACTAGAAACATTATTCAGGAGGGATATTATGGAAATATAAATAAATGGAATAATAAACAATAATATACTATTATTTATTATTACATTTATTCTATTCTATTTATTTCCATATACATTTCCATATACATTTCCATATACATTTCCATATACATTGGCAAAAATTTGCATATTAACAAAAATTTAATACTACACCAAGGATTACATTACTGTCGAAACCAGTACCGGTAGTACATTACTGTCGAAATTAGCAGATATAACAGTAGTTGCAGGTTCAATGCAATGCAAAATATTTAGTATGAAATGAAATTTTCATTTTCGTCTTTCACAAATCTCGGTGTTTGTTTTTTAAAAATATGAGAAAATTAACAGAAACTGAAAAAAAGGAGAATAATGAGTTATTACTAGTTTAGATACCTATTTTTCTTGTTTGCATTTTTCAGGCAAGCACTGCCTTACCCTGTACCCTAATTGTATACCTACATAACATTCGATTCGATTCTTCGATTTTCACATCGTCTTTTTTTTAATCACTCTTGTCCTTTATTAAAAATCGTGATTAATGTACCTATATGTTTATTGCATGTATATATTATAACGTAAGCGTATTTGTAGTTAACATATAGTCTGTAAGCAGATTATGTTCTAGCTTTTCCACTTCCCACACTTGATTTTGAAATTTAAAATGGTACTAACATGGTTAACATGGTTTTTATCTGAGATATCTGTATGTATCCCACATAAAAACCATTAAAAACTTATACTGTAGATCATTTGATACAAAATTATTGCATACGACCGTAACCTTAAGTTTGTCGACTCTTATTAATTGTATTTCATTGACCTAGCTTACAGTATATATAAATGATAAAGTCTCAAATTTGATCATTTATAAGTGAAGTGCAAAAATTAGCCAATGCAACTTATATGTGTGGTTAAACTCATACAAAGTGAGTAGGTACGACTGCAAATTTAAGTTTGTCATTTTCTATAGTAGTGTTTTCATCATCGGAATACGTACGATCTTGAAATAGGAACGGAACCCTCGGTGCACGAGTACTAAAGTACTACTCGCACTTGACCGATATTTTTTATTTTTAAATACACCGCCCTTCCTTGGCATTCTTTATTCTGGTCCTGACAATGTTTAAAAAAATATTAATATTATACTAAAAAAAGTTATTTGAACTTAAATAATGCTCATATCACAAAACAGTAATTTATTCGGCAAAATCTATAATATAATTTAGCCTCACTTGCTAGTAATCGCCGTGATTAAAATATGTCTATTTTTTCTACGGAATCATCACTAAACGCCAGGATGACAACTATTCTATATATTAATTTAGGTTTTAACCTTTCAAAATTTATTAATTCTTAGTAAATATCAGCAATCAAAGTAATTCGACTTTATCGTTCTTTATTTTTTTTTAATTCATCAATTTCTATTGGCCATTATGTGATATACGCGAATAAATATACAAACATACGGAGAACGAATCCGCTGGGTCGTTCTTTTTGCTCATATTTACAATAACTATAACGATAGCTTAACGATATATAAATCGACCTATTAATGCATATTTAAATTTTTTAATGAGCATTGACATATACTTTAATACTACATAAGTATAAAAATATACTTTAATACAACATCAATTTCATCTATGGTATGTAGGTGTATTTAAGATATATCGACATTAATACAAATAAAAAAATCAAGAAATTTTAATTCAATGAATAACGACATTTGTTTCCAGTTATTATAAAATATTACTATACATTTTTGAATACATTATATTTATTTATAATTATTTGAAGTTACCTACCAAAAACTACCAATTATTATGAAACTTCCACTAAAAAGTAGAAGATGCTGTGGAGCAACACTTAGGCATTTTATTTATTTAATATATTGTTTATACTTTATTGCACACACAATAAAAAACACAAAACGTAAGAATAAAACAAATAGACATAAAATGTATATGCAAAGGCGGTCTTATTGCTTCAAGCAATCTCTTACAGACAACCTTTAGCAAATGCTAAAGGTCTAGTTCATAGGTAATAGTTGGATAGGCGAATAAGGCACGGTGCAAATTAAATTCCTGCTGGATCAAAATTTATTCGGGGAAAACGTATTTTATCGATACCGAAAACGCGCGTGATTACGTTACCGCCTAGATAAAATATTGCATATAAATTGTCTCATAGACAAAATGATTTGAAAAGAAAAAATTAAAATTATAAGAACACTACATCGATCAAGCGAGCGAAGCCGCGAACTGGTCGATAGTCTCTAATAGCACTAAAAACACTTTACTACTTGGAATTCTGAGCCTTCTTATAATTAATAGCAGAAACTTTTTTAAGCTAATTGCTTAAATAAAAAGCACGCTATACAATAAAAATTTACTATTTCATTATTATTACAATATATAAGATTATATTCAATGAAGTGTTTTATTCTTAAGCGTCGTCCCCTGGATGCTGGACCGCAAGGACCAATTATTATGAATATCCTTGTTCAGCAACGAGCGCAGAATGGCTGAAACAAATACGATTTTCTTTAGAAATTTACATATAAGTATTACATTTAGCTTCACAATGTATCCTGCTCATAGCAGGGAAGGCAGAGGGAACCGTAGGTGGAAGGAACCTAGTGTTAACACACTCCGTTCCTCGCTTTCCGCCTTTCGAGTGGCTGAACTCAACGCCGCATTTTGCCTTGTTACCAGAGCGAAGAAAATGGAAATAATTCATTCTCACCGAGTGGGAATCGAACCCACAAACCGTCACGTACATGCATTGCCTCTGCGACACAACTGTCCTCTTTTCCTCCTCTTTTTAAAAGAAATTTTAAAAACACAATATCCGAAAGTTATTTACAGTCTAAAGTTTTATGCTTGCAAAAATTAAATATCTGTTATATATTCAAATTTTTAAAAGTTTTCGTTTAAACTATATAAAATAGTAAATATTTTATATAAACAGGACAAATAATTGTAATATAAATTTCTGAAACTTATAACTTTTTTGATTAGCTTGATGAACTTTTAGACATTGTAGTTCGCGTAAAACCTATGTCTCTTGGCCTTAACATACTGTTAACCTTAGGTGTCATTGAAATGATTACCAAAATAAATCCTAGCTTAAATTAATAGTCACGCCACCCACAATATTTGTAAGTCCTGTAAAAGTAATAAAAAAAAATATATAAAGATGCTGAACAATACATAACAAAATACGAGTTTCACTTTACCTGCATACATCAACGTATGCTGAGAGACATTAGTGTAGTCTCCGGTATCCACTTTAAATTATATAAATAAATTTAATTTAACACTATTTACAAAAATCTTTTAAAAATATGCACAGTTCTATGTTATCGTACATTTATTATGTTAACTAACTAACAGGAATTTTGTCTTTCCAGACTAAAAATATATATTTTTATGTGAACAGTGGATCTGTATCCAAAATCAATCTGTACCTAACATTTCACCACTGACTTATGAAAAATTACTATTAAATTACTATAAATATAAATTACTATAAATACTATAAATATAAATTAATATAAATATAAATTAACATAAATATAAATTACTATAAATATTTTTATTATTTTTAAAGTGTTAATCCACGCTTGCCAAATGATTATTCTTAAAAACTTTATAGCGAAAATTGGTAAAAATCTCGCTACAGATATGCTAAGAACGCGACGTAATAATTTTTTCTAAAAAGCCCTTGATATATATTAGTAATTGGCAATAATAAACATTTTGCTAAAATTTGAACTATGTGTATCCACGAATAGAGCTACATTTAATGTAGTTAAGGAGATTGTACAGTACAAAATATTTAACGTTAACGTTACCATTAAAGAGAGATCCAATTAAAATACAGCTTTTACTTAATAAACGTAAGTAAGCTAGTAATAATTATTATTCTACAAAGGTGTCAGCTTATAAATTAATCTCCGTAAACTCATGTACATACGCAATATTGAAATCATATTTCGTATAGAATTTCGCGGTTCTACTCGCGCGCCGCAGTGTTTGTTGGCAGTTCTTGTTACTGATTAAATTTAGGTTTCGTTTTGTGAATGACATACAGCCTTTGATCATGTGTTTAATACGTTAAGGCTTAAGACACTACGTTTAAAGCACATTTTACTTACACTTTGAAAGTAATTAAATATAGTATTTGAAATCCACGAAAGCATTTACCTTTGGTATATAAAGAATGACAAGTAAGTAAGTCCGTCTTCTGATTTTACTTTCCATATATTACAATATGTATATGTAGTTTTAAGTACTCAATGACGTGTATTGAAAGCCTATGTAGAATTACTAGAATCATCGTAAATTTCAAAAAAGAAAAATATTACTACACTTATATTGCAGAATTTTAAAGGTACTTTGAAAAAAAATTAAAGTATCAAAGTCTACTTCTGAATT
Source organism: Dione juno (assembly GCA_037127375.1). Taxonomy (NCBI): domain Eukaryota; kingdom Metazoa; phylum Arthropoda; class Insecta; order Lepidoptera; family Nymphalidae; genus Dione; species Dione juno. Next base: position 2,680,257 of record JAXRJS010000014.1, read on the forward strand.
AATTCAGGTTTATAAATTTGACTGGTTTAATGTACGCTTCTATATACATACATATGAATTATATACAATATATATATATATATATATATATATATATATATATATATATATATATATATATATATATATATATATATATATATATATATATATATATATATATATATATATATATATATATATAATAATATATCGATTTTTAAAATCACCGTAAACTATTATATACGTATTTACATGTTTGACAAAATTTTTTTAAAGCTCCTTCCATTTTGTCTTCTAATATTTCATAAACGATCAATGATGGTCGGTACACGGTTGCTATAAGAAACTGTTGAAGCTCAATACAGTACAATTCCATACATTTCCATACATACATTCGACGAAGAGAGCCACAATGCCTTAACAAACCCTGCTTATTATATTTAAGTGACCTAACGCGTCGGATGACATTCTCTTTAGCGAACGAATTTGTTATTATAGAATATTCTATATTAACAGTGGTAAACAAATTTTTCATCCAGTCCTCTATAATGCGAATTAAATATACGAGTATATTCGTTTTTAAGGAGAAAAAATCAATTCTTATTCTTTGCCACATTATTTTTGCCTTGAATGTTTAGTTGTACTATATTTAATTTATATTTATATTATATTTATATTTTTTATCTAGTTTATACTAGAAGTGGAAATATTGATATTTACAAAATGTTAGTTAGGTTTTATCAAGTATAACAAAGTGTATATTAAATGTTAGTAAAGTAGCAAATTGTGTTTCACTATTTTTCTTTATGATTTACACGCGCGATTACTTTAAAAGAATATCGATCTAAATGATCGAATCGTAAAATATTGTACATTATTAGAGGCGTTAATAGTGCAGAAGAAATTATTCGTTTACCCAAAGTTAAAATCATGATTTATTCAAAATATTTTTAAATTTTATTTTGTTCTATTTTAAGTAAAATTAATCTTTTAATGTTTATTTCATTTTAAATTTATTATACCATTCTGGCACCAGTAATTTACAAGGACCAATGTGAGAAATTTTATAAGTTATCAATACTAAACTGCCTATATACCTACTTCATAATGATATTTACCATCGCAATAATTGTCTTTGTAGATGGAGAACTGAAAGATAAGTAGGCACAGTGAGAGATTCAATGAAAGTACCTAAAGTTGTTAAGCTAATTGTTAAGACTAGAGTACCCGTTGACGCGTGACATCCGCGTTGCCATAGCAACGTGTAGGTCACTTTATACAAAAGTTATGTGTTGTTAAACCTATCTATGTTTGTGGGTAATGTTTTATTTATTGATTTAATGTACTTTATAAGCATTATTATTGAAAAATATTAGCGTTCTGCACATCTCGTGCACATAAACTATAAGTGTGCCAAATTTTATGCTCCTGCGTCCACGCAATTTTCGTAAAAAGGGGTCCAAAGTTTTGGCATCATGTATTAATATATAGATATAGCAAACGAAGCTTTGACCTCGTACCCGTCCCGTTCACGGGAATTCATAGAATTACCAATAATCCCTGTATCATATCACAACATATTTTAGGACCTCCTATTTTATGATACGACCAAATATCGATTCCGCTTTCATTAAATGATATGGTCAAATTCTGTTTTCGTCAAAACGATGCCCCATCTCTACGTTTGATACCAGATAGCTATCAAAATGTGACTTATGTAAATAAAAAGAAAATTATAACTATAATTGTATGATAACAGCTTATCAATTTATTTCTATTAGCACTCACAACATGTTATGTTAAATATTTATTTGTTATACATTTATAATCGTGTTTTCTATATACTTTAGTTTAACTACTAAGTAGGACGAGTGTGCTAAACACTGAAATAATCAAGGACTTCTGCTATTTATTTTTTAATCTTGATTTTTTTCGCCACAAACAGTTTCCCACTTCCCGCGAAATTTTCAAGATATTTCTTACTATCTCCGTGCTTTAAGTTTAAGCAGGAGATTAGGAAAATAAATTCCTTTGAGTGGAGATCAAACCACGATTATCATATATAGGATAGCTTCTGATTGTTATGTTCAACCAGGAGCTATAATATTATACCACAACGGCGTCGGTCGAGTAATCAAAACCTACAGAGTACTTCCTGGGGACCTGGAGTTACGAAATCTGGCAATAAGTTAGACCTTATGGTTCAAACAAATCAACAACAAGGTATAATCCGAACAGTGGAAATTTATAGATATATTCCAGAAAAAAAATCGTAACAAACTTGTACTGTAGTTCATTTCGTACAAAATTAGTGTATACGACCGCAATTTTAAGTTTGTCGACTCATATTAATAGTACATCATTGACCTTATGAAATTTGACAAGAAGTGAGAGCTTGTAGTATATATAAAGGAGAAATCTCAACACTAATCATTCTCAAAATTCAAACAAAAAGAAACCATTACATATTTATATTGCATTTGCATTACAAATTTATAGTTCATTTCATACAAAGTTCATGTCAATTTTTATGAGTAGTAAATCTACAATCACAAATAGGCACGGAACCCTCGCGAACGGAATACTCGCACTTGACTGATATTTTATTTTAAATGTTATGTATCCGCTTTGCGCATATTTAGAAATAGATACTTTATGAAAAAATGGTATTTTCCAAATATATATATATATATATATATATATCAAATAACTTTTTTGTATTTACTATACATGATAATAATGTGCCAATAATAAAATAAATCTATATATCTATATTATATAATAAAAGAATAGAAAAGTCAATTCTGTACATTAATTAAACTACTGGACAGAAATGAATGGATTTTGTTATAGTACAGTCCCGACTCGCATAAATTCTAGTTTTTATCCCGGTATTCCATTCTGTTCCCGGAAAATAAATTAAAAAGTAATAAAATGATTTAAATTACTGGAAAGAAGTGATAAGTAGTGTGAAGTAGAAGTGAAGTAGATTTGACATGCTAACAGTTCTTAGCCTTAAACAATATATATAGAAAATTTTTAATTCTTATGTGCAATGCAAACGAACGAACGTACGATACGTCGAACGTAAAATACAAACAGATACGGCTAAATTATCTCGATTACTTGCAACTAAAGGTAGTTATTCCATTCTCACTTAGTAACTGTGCATAATGTGCAAATGGTAAAGATTTTTTATTTAAAATATAAAAACATTTGAAAATTATTTCCACAGCCTACCTAGATGTCACTGTAATAGTTACAAATCATTTGATGATTATAGTTACTATAGTGACATTTAGCGATCTATTACTAGCAAGTGAAGCTAAATTATAGAATAGATTTTGTCGAATAAATTACATTTTTGTAATATGAGCATTATTTAAGTTTAATTAACATTTTTAAGTATAATATTAATTTTATTTTAAACATTGACAATGTTAAAAATATAATATATTAGTAGTACATTTGTCAGGACTCGAATAAAGAACGCCAAAGAAGGGCGGTGTATTTAAAAATAAAAAAATATCAGTCAAGTGCAAGTAGTACTCGCGCACCGAGGGTTCCGTTTTTCAAAATTGTAGGTCCTATTTCAAAATTGTAGGTATTCCAACGAAGAAAACACTACCTGTAGAAATAGACAAACTTAAATTTGCAGTTGATACCCACTAATTTTGTATGAAATTAACTACAAATATAAGTTTGCAATGGTTTTATTCTGGGATATATCTATAACTTTAATTTTTTTGGTCTTTTTCTTTGGTTGTACTATAAGCTCTAACTTCAGCTCAAATTTCATACCTCTGACGGAAAGTATCCTGTATCCTGATGACGGAAAGTATCCTGTGGGTTTTCATCTCGCGACGATTTTCATGTAAAATGCAAAAAAAATAAGGATGGGATTGGATTGCGCTTAGAAGTTTGACTTACTGTGCCTGGAGACGTTATCGATTTGGATACTTGATATCAATTTCAGCTTGATTCTTCTACGTAATTTGGAAAAACTGGTCTTGACAGACAGACAGACATACAGACAGACGGACAACAGAGTAAGGGTCTCGTTTTTTTTCTTTTGAGGTACGGAAATATACGGGTACATTGATTTTTAATAATAGATAAGAGTGATTCGAAAAAGACGACGAGAAATTCGAAGAATTGCATTGTGACGTAGGTATAAAATTTTAGACCGAACGCGATCTAGCTAACTTAAGCGGACGAAGCCGCGAGCGTGCCGCTAGTAATAGATAAAAGTGTTTGCTTTTTAACGGCTATAAATGAGCGCTACATTTTTGTGTTTGTAATTTTAATCAAATCTTATCATGTAGGTAATAGCCACTAACAAGCCTTAATAAATATATAAACAATATAAATCATACTTGTTCAAATATATTATATTTAATGTTTATATTGTTTATTAATAATCATATAATTACATTGTAGCTTAACATTGTATAAATAAATTTTATTGTCACGCACAGTTTGCTGCAACTTATGACGTATCAGTGTGCTTGGGGATAGCGTGAAAGACATTAGGCAAACCAACTTAGCCTTAATCATTTTATAGTTTATTATTTAAATATTAGATTCCATTTTATACACATATTATATTAATCATGAAAAGAAGTTTGCCTAAGAATTTTAAATTGGGTACCGCGACTGCGGCTTACCAGATTGAAGGCGCATGGAATGCTGCGGGTAGGTTTTAATATTTTTGTATTCATATTTTGAAAAAAGTGCAATTATCACAATTTCTATTTCTATAGTAAACAAATACAATTTCTGTTTTAGCTAATCAGTGCTTTGTAATAAGTTATTTATTTTATATTTTAGATTATTTCGCTTACAACGGATTAAAATTAAAGAAAAAATGTAAAATAAATATAAAAATATTGTGTGAAATAAAAGCAGTTAAAAAAGGCGAACGTTAATGTAGAAAGTTCCTCTTCAAACGATAATTGGGTCACAAGTCCCTGAGACTACTTTGAGCTTTTTCCATCCATGGAATCCATGGATTGCTTAGTATTTTCTTATCTACATACTATATAAAATTTAATGTTGCAATTTTTCAGACAAGAAACCTAGTATTTGGGATACTCTATGTCACAATGATCCAAAAGGAGTGGTGGATCGTACCACCGGCGATGATACTTGCAAGTCTTATGAGTTTTATAAAAGAGATATCGAAATGCTTAAATTTTTAGAAGTAGATTTCTACAGATTTTCCATATCGTGGCCACGTTTATTACCCAATGGCTTTACAAATCAAGTGAGCCAAGCTGGCTACAAGTATTATAACAATTTAATTGATGAGCTATTAAAAAATAATATAGAACCTATTGTTACTATATTTCATTGGGACTTGCCCCAAAATTTACAAGATTTTGGAGGGTGGGCAAACCCTCTGATTATAGACTGGTTTGGAGATTACGCTAGAAAAGTATATACGTTATTTGGTGATAGAGTTAAAACTTGGATCACTATAAATGAGCCCAAACAAATTGGCTTATACGGATACGGATTGAAAAAATTCGCACCAAAGGTCAATGCTACAGGGATCGGTGAATATATTACTGCCAAAAATATTGTATTGGCACATGCACGAGCCTGGCACATATATGATAAAGAATTTAGACCGATACAAAAAGGTAAAAATAACGAAATTATTTATGGGTCATATATAACCAGTGGATCCTTAAGATTATTACAATTAACGCAGTTAAATACGTATTACAGTAAGCTATATGTATTGGCCACATATATATACAAGCTTAATAAGAACTAACAAGTAGAAAATAATATTTTAATTACATTATAAGTAAAGATGATTGAAGGAAAATTGATGTAAATTAATGTTTTTATAAAATATTTTGTTGACATCCTATTTACAATATAACCAAACATCGATGATGGAATCGACGGACGTTAAATGTTGACGATTCAATTATATAGTGAAATTCAGTTTGTCATTTCTTAAAGTGCAATTAGTTCATGAGATAGACAATTTTACGATGTGGGCACTACAAGTATATCACAATATTATAATTATTATCTTTTTAAGTAATTAGAAACTACTCGATAAAAGTGTGAATATAATATAATTTATACTTTACACAAGACATAAAAAGTAAAATTATAATTAATCAATATAAAAAATAGCCAAAAGTTGCGCTATTTGAGTGTAAATGCGTTATCTGTGGATGTCTTCGATTGCACCTCGATGGGATGAATTATTTTCATGTTCCTGCTCTGAAAGAGAAAGTGCAGCGTTGAGTTTAACTTGAAAAAATCAGATTTTAAAATGTATTAATGGGTCGATTTATATATCGATATAGATTAACGTTATAGTTATTATAAATATAAGCTAAAAAAAGAACGCAGAGGAAACGCAGAAAAAATATCGGTCAAGTGCATGTAGTACTTTAGCACTCGCGCACCGAGGGAGATTGTACGTATTCCGATGGTGAAAACACTACTATTGAAAATAACAAACCTAAATTTGCAGTCGTATCTCACTCACTCACTTTGTATGAATTTAACTACGAATACAAGTTTACAATAGCTTATTTCTGCATTTAACTTATAAATGATCAAATTTGAGATTTTATCCTTTATATATGCTGTAAGTTCTAAGTCTAAGTCAATTGAATATAACTAATAAGAGTCGACAATAATTTCTTGTCAAATGAACGTTTTTATCATAAAAACTATTAGATAAAATTTAAATTAATATACATAAATTTAAATTTTTAGTCTTTTTCCTTTGGTTGTACTATAAGCTCCAACTCCATTTATTGCCAGATTTCATTACTCTAGGATGACGAGAAGTACCCTGTAGGTTTTGATTACGCGACGATTTTAATACAAAATGCAAAAATTAAGCATAAACGTTCATATTGCGCTGACTTAGGAGTTGGATTTTTACTGCACCTTAAGAGGTCATGGATTTGGATATTTGATATCAATTTCAGCCTGATTCTTCCAGGAGAAAATGGTCTTGACAGACAGACAGACAGACTGATATACAGACAGACGGACAACAGAGTGACTTTTTTCTTTTGAGGTACAGAACCCTAAAATAAAATTAATTTAATTTTTTTAATTATGGCATTCCAATAAATAAAAAATAAATAGTGTTAGTATGATTTAAAATTTCATAATCAATTTTGGAAAGTGGAAAAGCTATAACATAATCTGCTTACAGACTATATGTTAACTACAAATACGCTTACGTTATAATATATACATGCAATAAACATATAAGTACATTAATCACGATTTTTAATAACATACAAGAGTGATTAAAAAAAGACGACGTGAAAATCGAATTACATTGTTATGTAGGTATAAAATTTTAAAACGGACGCGATCTAGGTAAATAAGCGGGCGAAGCCGCGAGCGGGTCGCTAGTATATATTATATATATATATATATATATATATATATATATATATATATATATATATATATATATATATATATATATATATATATATATATATATATATATATATATATATGCACTAGTTTTTCTCTGAGCTTATCGTCTACTGTCTAATGTCTACAATTAAATCTGTTACATAACACAATATTGTACATTTTGCCACAGATGTCTTTGTTTTCGTTTCGCATTATTTTAACCACATTGCAAGTAATATTCATATTTGGCACAGCAAAAGCAAAACCTTTGCGTAAATATAGTTATATGAGGAGTTTGTGGCTTTGGTTGATTTGAAGGAATGAATTACTTTCATTTATTCATGCTGCTTTCATTTTTTATTTTTATTATCTGTTGTTATAGTGGCAACGAAAATACATAATTTGTGAAAATTTCAGCTTTGTAGCTATCACGGGATTATCTTTGTTTCTTTACTTTACCTGCTTTAATACTATATTTCAACTTATTTCAGGTCTTTGTGGTATTACCATAGCCACAGATTTCCGTACGGCCGCCTCTAGCTCTTCAAGTGATATTGAAGCGGGATTGGATGCTATGGAATTTGAAGTTGGTGTTTACAGCCACCCCATATTCAGTTCTAAGGGTGGTTTTCCCGATCGTGTCGTCAATCGAGTCAATGAAAAAAGTGAGCAACAAGGTTTCCCCAGAAGCAGACTACCAGAGTTTACACAAGAAGAGATTGAATATACAAAAGGTAAGGTATACATATATATTTATATTGGTTTGCAAAATATTTTGCAACAGATGGCCAACCTCTCAAAAATTAAATATATATCGGTTAAGAGCGAGTGATACTCGCGCATTTCATGACTGTAGGAATTCCGCTGAAGAAAATACTACTTATTAATTTGCGTTCGTATACACTCATTTTGTATGAAATGAATTACAAATATAATTTTTAATGGTTTCTTTGTGTTAAGCTTTTTAATTATTTATTTTGAAATTTTCCTTTTGTTTGTACTTTTCCTTTTGTTTGTACTATAACTTGTGCTACTGATTTCATATCATCATTATATTAATCATAATGGTTGCCTGGAAGAGATCGCTTTCAGCGATAAGGCCGCCATTGCACATAATATACACATAATTATGTTTGTGAAATGTTATATATATATATATTTTTTGTGCAATAAAGTATTATTATTATTATTATTATTATTACCATATTTCATAACTTTAGGTGAACGGAAAGTGCCCTTTAGATTTTGATTACGCGGCGATTTTCATACAAAAATAGATTTTTTCTGTGCTTCAAGATTGACTCTGATGATTCATATTAATTTTAGCTTGATTCTTCCATGTGATTTAGAGATACTGATCTTGACAGACGGACTAAAAAGTGATCCTATAAGAATTCCGTTTTTTCATTTTAGGTACGGAACCCTAAATGTTTCTCACTTAGATTTGTAACTTATATATGTTTAATTTTAAATTATAAGTATAAAAATAGTGAATATCTTCTTTATTCTAAAATAGCTATATTCTAAAATATGGTCAAGAATATCTTGTTAAACCTGTTACCTCAATGTATGTAAAGACCAAAAATTTTATGTACTTTAATATTTTACAATAGGCACCAGTGACTTCTACGGTTTCAACCACTATTCTACGAAATTTTATACAAGGGACAATTATGAAAGTGGGAAGTTTCCTATACCGTCCTATGACGACGATATCGGTGCGAATTCATCATACCTAGATTACGAGCAGCCAGCAGTGTCTCATGTAACTGTAAGCGGAATTTTATTTAGTAGCAGAGAGTCCAGACCACTTCGTTAAATTAATTAAATTAATATTTCAATATATATGGGACTTTAAAAAAAAATTTAAAAAAAAATTAAAATTGCAAAATTAAAGATATTGATTGCTTTCCTTTTACATGTCTCGTCTTTTTCCTAAGTAACTCCAAGTTTCTTTATATATTTGTACCGCTGGTTTTATGCAGATAGATAACAATGAAAGTAGACGATTTTAATTACTTTTCATTTTAAATGTTCCAGAAAATTCCGCACGGGATGAGAATGTCCTTAAATTGGGTGAAGAACAATTGTAATGACCCGCAAATTATGATATTTGAAAATGGCTTCGGTACTTTAGGAGGTCTTAATGATCTCGATAGAATATCTTATCATAAAGAATATATTGATGCAATGTTAGATGCTATTGAATTAGATCAATGCAACATTGTTTTGTATACAGCATGGAGTCTCATGGACAACTTTGAATGGGACCAAGGATTAAGGTAATATATTTAAAAAAACCCTAAGAATAATTCAAACAAATAGCAATATTTAAAAAAAAGTTCAATAATTTGACCCCAGTTTTCTTTCAGGCAGTATTCAAGTGCGCCACGGTAGCGTCAATATTTATCATATTAATTTGACTCAAATTTCTCCGTTCTGACATTCTGTAATAAATAATACTTAATATAATAAAAGATATAAAAAGTGGTACAGGTAGACAGAGGGACATCGTAGTGTTCTGGCACATTTTTCTATTCTTACCAGGTTTTATGACATTGCGTGTTATATATATATATATATATATATATATATATATATATATATATATATATATATATATATATATATATATATATATATATATGTATATATATATATATATATATATATATATATATATATATATATATATATATATATATGTATATATATATATATATATATATATATATATATATATATATATATATATATATATATATATACATATATATAACGACTGTAATCAACGTCCAGCTTTTGTCCTTTTACCCCAGTACGAAGATAGAACGAGTAAACTCACCATTCCCCCAAAGAGAAATCTAACCCATAACTGTCTCGTTTACAGTCAGTCGCTGTGCCGCTACAGTTTATTTACACAACAAATTTATTGTTTAATGTGTTCCTGCTTAATCGAATATATTTTCCAGTATAAAATTCGGACTTTTTGAAGTTGATTTTAAAGATGAGAATAGACTACGACGTGCAAGAGCATCGGCGTATTGGTATAAGCGGTTAATATCTACTAGATGTTTAGATGAAGATTATACACCAGATTCGGAGGAGTCAAATTTGATTTATTGAGTAATTTATATAAACTTTTAATCTACCTTATAATTTTTATAAGAATCCATATGAAAAAACAATCTTAGCTAGAAATATAGATAAAATTGTTTATTGCATACCAACATAAAATAAACGACCAAACAACGAAAAATAAACTATTAAATAATAAAAAAAAGGATATGAAAAATAATAAAAACAAAAAATACATTTTATTTTTATGCAAAGGTGACCTTATCAACATACCATTGCTTTTCAACATAAGCTAATTACGAACAAATGACAGTGTTTAAGCAATCATTTCGAATCGGAATCGAAAGCGTCACGTTTAGATATTATATAATCTTAATGTAAATTGTAGATTTAAAAAATTACTTATTGTATTACAAATGGATGAAACTTTCGTGGTGAAAAAAGAAACTGGAAAAGTGTCTGTTTATATGTTGCATGTTGCATTACATATATTTTTTACAAAAATATTTTATGTATAATGATCATTCTTATTTACATAAATTTTGCATACAAGGACAGATAGGTACATTATTATACGATTTCCAATTTTTTTCCATTTATTCGACAGAAAAAAGAGAGCTTAAAATTTCGAAACAAACATAATTAAGTTTACTCAAGCAGGAAACTATGTAAGTGGGTCGCTAATATCAAAATAAAAATTAAGAGATGATATTATTTTGATAAATTAGTAAATACATAAAGCGGCATATGTTTTTTTTTTGATTGAGGTCAAGAAAACAGGAAATTTCTATGGATATATATTACTTTTAATTATTGAAAGGAGTAGGAATGCTATAGTAATATAATAATTTACGATTTACTGACTCAAACGATATTCAATAATATCATAAACATCTTTTAAAGTACAATAATCAAATAACTCAAAAACAAACTTATTGTACTTACAAAAAGGTAAAATATAACAAATATTTATTTTATGATTAAGATACCACCAAAAACAAACCTCAATTTTTGTAAATAACTTGTAGCCATTCTTAGTATATAGGTGTACTATATAGAGGATTTTTTAAACGTGGAAATACGAGTTTACTTGTGTGTGAACAATAAAACTCTGTTACAACAAACGGTTGCTCTATAACAACAAAAGAGCTCAGAACAGTGCCTGGGATTGCGACCTAAGTGTTGGTAGCATAAATGATACACTAATACTAGTACAGATGCGCAACTCTCGTTAAATATTTTTTGAGAAAATTTTTCCCGTTGAGAAAGTTTTCGACCCTGTGTGCCAGTATATATAGAAATAAATTTTTTTTTATGAAAATACTAAATACCTACTACGAAAACTGAAACAAATCGATCAATTTTACTTTTTATCGATCTAAATATTTATTTCAATTCGTGTTATATTATGCCTGACAACAGTTGTACCTTTGAATAAACTAAAACATGATATATACATATATATATATATATATATATATATATATATATATATATATATATATATATATATATATATATATATATATATATATATATATATATATATATATATATATATATTTAAGCCTTTACACCAATTGAACATAATTAATTTGATAGAAAGATTATTAATCAACTAAATCAGCATATTTTTATGAAGCCCGCAAGATATTACATTATAATCACATGCACAATATTACTTATTCTTTGATCTAATCATGCATACAAGCGGGGTTGAGGGTAGTGAACAGGGTAGCGAAACTTAAATACATTGTCAAAAAATAAATAGCAAACAGATCGTGGTGTCATCTCTGCGGTTGGGTTATGAAGTTGGTTAAAAAATTCCGATACTTGCCGATAGATAGACCTACTTATTAATAAGGACAGATAATATGAAACAACATACAGAATATAGGCATTACATAAGCATATTATTTTTAAGACAAAAAATTATATTTATGTAATATTTTTTATATTATCAATAAAATAAATAATATTTTTATATCCGCCCATGAAATGCTTAAATGATTACAATGACCTTTACCACAGATAAGATATTGGATATACTATCCTATACTTATCCTGACTTGACTGTCACATTTTAAATGTATTTGTTTAATTATTTTTTTGTTTTGTTTAAATGACCTAGTTTTGTTTTTAGTAATTTCAAATATCTGTATTATATATATAACGCGTAGCCAAGCTGTCTTTTGCCTTTTTGACTGTTTGTCAAATCCTGACAAAATTCACAATAATACTAAGAAATATTAAATTAGTATAAGTTTCAGATATTTAATTTAGAAGTAAAACTTACGAAAATAAATTTATAAATTTGTTTTCTTCTACGAAAAGTTTATAATTTTTCATCATCGAAATACCATTACGGATATTTAAACAAGTTTTAATTAAATATGAATGGACATAAATAATAAATAAATAAAATATTTCTTTTTTATTTCATCCATGATATAATACTTAAAGAACTATTACTAAGAGCGTGTAGCGTATGAAGGGGAGATGGAGGAAGTGATATTTATCCATTCCGAATATCTATCTTTTATAAGCGTACAAGCACTTGAATAAATGTGTTCTGTGCATGCAAGCAAATACTCTTAAGTATACTGTAAATAAATGTTATTAGTTCGGAATTAATTTGTAGATTTCGCTACCAGTCAAATTGATCCATCAAAAATTCGACGGAGAGGGCTTTCTTTTACGTTATTTATTACTTTACTCTTTGCTATAAACCTATTTGAAGTCAATGTGTTAGTAAGTTAAGTTCAAAGTATTTGTTGACTGTAAAATTACTATTTTAAGGGTTATTTCCCATGGAATTATAACATACACATTGTAGAAGGCTTAAAATATATAATTCAACAAGATTATAAGTATAAACTAAAATTTCGTGATATTAAATATAAAAAAAATTCAATAAAAAAATAACAACATAAACATTACAGCTTTATCAAAATATGATATTTTTAAAACCAAATGCCAAATTCAAGTGACATACAGAGTCATATGTCTGCTGGATAATGTCAAAAATATTAGTTCTCGACAAGTGTTTATTTAGGATGGTGTTAACTTGCTTAGGAATTTAAGTACGTGACTCTGTTAAAATGTATATTTACGAGTTACCCTTTGATATTAATAAGGAATTATGTAGATTATTAGACTACGATAATGATTGGAAGGAGTTAGCTGGCAATTATATGAAATATTCCGCCTTCGATGTCAACGTAAGTATCAGAATATATATTCATTTTGATTGGGATTTTCCCAAACGTAAGCTTAAGGGAGCCATGATTATTGGAAATACCCATGTAATTACGCATATCCTCTTTTTTTGTTTAGGCAATTTTTGTGTTACTACTTAAATTCTTAAATATTGAATTTCCTCAGAAAAATACAATACTTAATTTTAACATTATAGCTCCTATGTCGTTGCTTTATGTTTATGGTTAATGATGAGAAAATATTTGAATGGACAAAATAATAAAAATTAATAAAAATGACTAATTAACTATACTTGATTCTTAAGAATGACTACTAGTTGGTTGAACTAATTTTATATAAGGTAACAAGAATCATCATATTTTGTAAAGCCATACAAATTGTAAATATAATTTTATTTCTTGATATACTATATAGGTCTATGATGCAACTACCTATGCTTACAACATGTAATATCCAATAAAAAATCACACATGTTCCTACAAAGTGGAATACCCACACTGATAATGTTATTTCTTTCATATGCTGTCAGTCATAAAACGTAGAAATATTTTACATTCTATTAATATTTGTAAATTAGTTAATTAATCAAATATTAACCAATTAAAATATATCTACTACATTCTACTTAGTATTTTCCTTAAGTGTATTTATAAACTTAATTGTGTAACTAAATTATGTTCATAAATGACTAACTCAAATTACAGGAAATAGAACAAATGGCCAAAAGGCAAATGTCTTCTCCAACAGACCAACTTTTTAGAACATGGGGACAATTAAATCATAGAGTAGAAGAATTATTTGTTTTATTGCATCGAATGAAACACGTGCCAGCTTTAAGGTGCTTAGTTCCCATAATGGATCATAGGTTTCATAGTCTATTAAGGAAGCATGATAAAAATTACAAGGAAAAACGACATTCATTAAATGGTGTGTATATTTTAGATTTATCTTTAAATTAGGGGCCCTCTGTAAATTACATCACATGTATTTTATGATTTTTTGAACTTTAAACCTTCCTTTATCATTCTCATTTGGATAGTGAATATTATGAACACTTAATATCTTTGTTTTTGAATATTAAGCATAATTTTCATCACTGATAAAATTGACAATTTCAATCTCTGGTTCTCATTTTTATGTCTGTTAGATAGACTTAAAAAAGAAAGGCAAATATAATATAAATTAATGTAATTTTTTTTTTTAATTTAATTTCAGATATCAATATACAGAAACAAAAGACTCAAAAAAATGATGACAGTGATGATAACTTACCAATACCTGTTGTACGTATTAAAAAGGTTAGTTTTTATATTCCAGAAAAGATGACATGGACAACTTGTCAACTTTTATCCTTTAAATAATAATAAAAATTCCAAATACTAATTTATAAATGGAGAAAGTCAATTGTTTACCTGTAGAATGTTAAAAAAAAAACATACTAATTTAGATAAAATTATTGTGTAGCTTAAATGTTAAATAATGCTTTTATATTTCATCTTGCTACTCCTAGCTAAATGCTAGGTTTTTTTTATCTGATGTGATAGATTTGAGATTTCAAAGTATTATGAGTGGGTAGTAGGTAGTTTGTTGTTTATCAAAATTGTCATGTGTAAAAATTGGAGTAATTAAAGATCTTATAATATAACATATTTTTCATCTTTGTGATAATTAATTAAAGTAACAATTATATATAATTAAAATAAATAATAAGTTATAATTATTATTTTAAGTATGTATATGCATATGGTGATATAAGTATGTACGTACATATGTATCTTTATATATATATATATATATATATATATATATATATATATATATATATATATATATATATATATATATATATATATATATATGTATGTATGCTGTTATGTTTTGTATGAGTATAATAGTAACTCATTTTTTTGTATTATATAGTATATATTCAGCTTTATTTTAATACTTTATATTAATTATTTTCACCATATCCCTATTTCATTCTTGTTATTTCCTATGCATTAAGATTGACTGGCGGAGATTACTACAAAGCAATAAGGTCTAAGGCAGCACTCTAAGGCAGTCTTTTGTACAGTTATAACAACAGTTTTATTGTATTTTCAGTTTTATATATATTTTTCGTTTCAGGGACTTCCGTCTCCACCCGCACAACCCTTTTTAGTGCGTTCAACAACAGAAACTTCGTATAGTGATAGTTCAAAGGTAAGCTTATTTTAAAATAAAAAAAAAAAAACCTTTTCGCAATTTTAGAATTTTTGACTGAGTAAAAATATCAATATGATAACTATCAAACTTTTGGCTAATTTTTATATAGATTATGAAAATTAAAAAAAAAAAAACGTCTTTGCCTTCTTATCAACTTGTCTTTTAAAAATTTAAAGGACCGCGGCAAAACAAAGCCTATATCTTGAAAATATATATGTCGCTGATTTTTGGGCGTATTTTTTTTATAGAAAACTCTTATCCTTTCTAAGCACTGTCATTGTGAATATTTCTTATATGTGTATTTCTCATTTGTTACATTATAGAACACAATATCAGCTCAAGGCTTACATGAAGAGGTATTAAGAAACGCGATAGCCATACCGATGTTGAGCTACAACGATCTGAAGGAAGCTACTAATAATTGGAGTTCCAATAATTTATTGGGCCGAGGTGGTTTTGGACAAGTTTTTAAAGGTATTGCTTTTGTTTAAGCGGTTTAAACACTCCGTTCTATGTTTTAAGTCTGAATTTGAGATGTTGAGTGTTCGGTTCACTCTCACTTTGTCTTACCAGAGCAGTAAAATTAAAATAATTCATTCCCTCTAGTTAAAATCTAGATAAAATCCGAAACACAGAACTGCGCTCTCGCAAAAAATCAATGACGTGGGTGTTAAGGCCGCTACATTAAAAGGGGGGGGGGGGGAGGGGGTGGATACGTTTGCCGCATGCGAATCGAGTTTTGGGCGAAAATCACTACCGATTGGATCCCAAACTCCAGAAGGCGAATCGGTAGGCCAAAACTGAGATGGCAGGATGAGTTGTACCATTATAAACCTGACTGGACCAGACCAACCAGGGAAACCATGGAACGGCCTTTGCCCAACAATGGGACAGTTCAGGCTAATATAATAATAATAATTCCCTGTAGTGGAAATTGAACCCACAACATAACATAAATATAATTCATAAATAAAGTCAATAATGTTGTGAAAGTCTTATACATACAATATGTATATTTTATATTATTTTTCACAGGCGAATGGAAACTTCTACCGGTTGCTGTGAAAAGATTACGCGATAACGACGATAAGAATAGAGAGCTAATACGTGAAATGTGCTTAAATCAGTATCGACATGATAATATATTGCCCTTATATGGGTATAGCTTGGGAGGTAACGTTTTTTTTAATATATATATATATATATATATATATATATATATATATATATATATATATATATATATATATATATATATATATATATATATATTAGCCAATTATCTGTCCGATATTTGGTTTCCGGCATACGGGTACGCGAACCCGGGACCTCGAGCCACCACTTTCATAACCCGATCCAATCCATGTAAGTGGTGTCCCTCCCCTATATTCCAAGTCTTTCTGCCTCTTATTCCCTTTCCTTTCTTGGTTTCTCCCAGTAATGGGTTTGGAGGTCAGATGGCAATCGCTCCACAAAAAACCACTTCGCCACTCATATGGACCGATTGGTCTTAGGCAAGGCAGACCCTGGCAAAAGCCGGGACTAATGCCAGGAAGAAGAAGAAGATATATATATATATATATATATATATATATATATATATATATATATATATATATATATATATATATATATATATATATATATATATATATATATATATATATATATATATATATATATATATATATATATATATATATATATATATATATATATATATATATATACATATATTTCTTTTTTTTTTAATTTTATTCAATTTGATAAAATAAGAGATTTTATATTGTGAGACCTTGTCGTGCTTAGTTCTAAAATTTATATGTGATTTTAATTTTGAATCCATTACGATCGCGTTGTATAAGGGGCAATTTATATATTATTAGGTGACGAACTTTTTTTCAACTCCGTTTGAACCCTCTCTCTACCCTTTCTGCCCTCCATATAACGTTTTCATGTATTCCCATTCTCCTCTACATATTCTTCTTTTTCTTTTTCATTATGGCTCCCTTTAAAAAGATTGCTATTGAAATCTGCGTGTCATGCCCGTTTCTTAAGGTGTCCTATCTAATCTCCAAAACGTCCAAATTGCAAATAAATATTTCTTGCAAAGTTTCTATAATTGTTAATTAAAAAAAAACGTAAAAACGAATACACAGGCATTCCTTGTAAAATGGAAAAGGTGCTAGCAACAGCAATCAAGATGTAATAACAACCCCTAAGCCTGTAGTTGTGTAATATTTGGATTCTTTTTATTGGGAATTTTCTTTTCTTTTGTTCTTTTAATGTTTTAATATTATTGTTATTATTTTATTTTATAGTGTCGCACATTAATATGAATTGTTTTTTTTTTATTTCCATTAATATATTATATTATATATTATATTATTTCCATTAATTTACTCATTTTGTTTTTTTTTTAATATTATATATGTTAGGACCGGAAACGTGTCTTGTATATCAATTAATGGCGGGCGGTTCCTTAGAACAGAGACTAAGATTGAAATCGGATCAGCCGCCATTAACTTGGCCTCAGAGATACAGAATAGCTCACGGTGTTGCCAGGTATATATTGATTTAAAATAAATAAAAATATCTTCACACGAGTGGCGGGACTCAACGCTGCGCTTTGTCATAAATGGGAATCGAACCCACAGCAGTCGCGTTTACAGTCAAACGCTGTTCCGCTGCGTTACGACGGCTTCATTTATAGATGAAGCCGTCGTGACGAACAACAACAATCTGAAATTTGATATATTATATTTTTTCATAATTTGTCATGTATTAGTATATAAGACTGGGAAAGGATTTCCTGAAATTCTTACGGAAACGAGAAACTTTTTAAGTACAGTTATACAGTAAAATAAATATAAGATAAAAATTACAACATATTACTATATAGAGATAACATCTTTTAATATATATATATATATATATATATATATATATATATATATATATATATATATATATATATATATATATATATATATATATATATATATATATATATATATATATATATATATATTACATTAGTATTAGTAATTATTTGATTTAATAGCTTACATTTAACTGTTCCAGGGGTCTACAATACCTTCACACAATGGAAGGTACGCCATTGATACATGGTGATATAAAGCCAGCTAACATCCTTTTAGATCAATGTACGATGCCCAAGATAGGGGATTTCGGACTCGCCAGGAAGGGACCGTATGGCGACGATAGAGGTTACTTGAAAGTTTCCAAGTGAGTTTGTGATATTGTTTATGTTTTGCCTCGTTTCTACTCGTAATTCACTAGCTTTTTTTTGCTGACCGTACAAGTGCAGTGGGCTACATTGAACCGGTTAATGAGATGTAATATAGCTAACGCTCCTAAGTGGTTGTATTATTTAATACACAAAAGATTTTTCTATTTAAATTTGCATTTACTTAGATTATAGCATTCATGAAAACAGGCATGTCGGCTTTAAATATTAGTATATATTATCGTTATATATACTCGTTCACTTGTTTTGGCCAAATTTTCTAACGAGGATTGGAAGTCTGAATCGACTCGCTTCGTTCGTTCTAAAACAAGTCGTGTGACAGGATCAACGGCACGCGGCCGTACCTGCCGGCGGACTACCTGCGCTCGCGCTGCCTGTCGCCGGCCGTGGACGCCTTCAGCTACGGCGTGGTGGTGCTGGAGGCGGCCACGGCGCTGCCGGCGCTGGACAAGCGCCGCGAGCTGCTGCTGCTGGCCGACTACGTGCAGCACGTGGCCGCGCGGCGCGTCGACTGCGGTGAGCACTATACACGGAGTCTGTCCCGCTGCAGTCAAACATTTCTTTGCATTTTTGTAAATTTTATTGTAGTCTACTTAGTTTACGTGTTTGCGGATTAGAATAACAACATTGAGGGTGTCGAGTGATTTTATTCTACACTTTCCAACTAAATAGAAATAATATCTTCAATAACTATATACATATAATTAATAATAAAATATAACGGATATATATATATATATATATATATATATATATATATATATATATATATATATATATATATATATATATATATAACTATATATACTATATATATATATATATATATATATATATATATATATATATATATATATATATATATATATATATATATATATATATATATATATATATATATATATATATATGTATATATAATTAATAATAAAATATAACGGATGACCCACCAAAATCAAGTAAACTGGGCTGTACTTTCAAAACAATAAATAATATGTTCTTTTCTGTCACAATACAGCAACATTGGAAGACCAGAACTTAGCGAACACGCCGAACTCGAATCCGCAATTGTGCCGCGAGTTCGTATCTATCGGCATTCATTGTACTAAATACAGAGGGAACGAGAGACCGACGATGTTAGATATTTATAAACGCTTGGACGCCATGGAGTTCCCCGGGAAACATGTTATTTGAGGAAAAACGGTAAAAACAGCACTATTTTGGTATATAATGAAGAAATTAAAAGAAAATGATTATAAATGTGCTGGGAATTTTGTATGAAATGTCTATAATTGAATTTAGTTTATATTTGATTTGATTATACCTTACTTAAGAAAATTTTCATGAGAATATCATTCTACAACTGGCGGACTCATCCCCTCCGAGCAGGAGTCTATTCCCCCACCCCGACCAAACAGAAGCGCGTAATTCTCACGCCAAAGGTGAATCGGAGCCGGTCCCCGTCCCTGAACAACACCACTAATCGGACGTTACACCATTAAGATACTCTATATATTTGCTGGTGGACCATCAGACATCCCTCTACCACATTCACTTAATTAGAGTTATATTTATAAGTGTTATATGCTCTTTGGGCAAACAAAGTCGGACTCATAATGCATGCAGATTACACCGGCCTCTGCTGCTAGCTGCTGGGCCTAAGCTATTGGTACAGCACAGGGTGGCGGGACGTTAACTAGTTATGCAAATGCTAAAAAAAACCACACCTGCCACCCATATCCCAGCCCAGTCACAGCAGGTCAAGTTTTAGTCTCCTGGCCCAAAGTGATATAAAACTTGATACTCATTTCTAGCTCCTTTAACTCACCTTAATTTTCTAAAGCACCTGCGTGATGCACAAGACGCGCAAATCCATCCTGATACATTGGTTTTTATTCAAAATTTCTAGCATTATTACAATCTTAAAGACATTTTGTAAAAGTAATATACGCCTGCCATTCTGTACCATCTCTGTTGACATTTTATATTTAAAAGATCTGCTATATTTCATACTGAAACTGTTTATAATTAGTTTTAACATGTACTTTTTTTAATAAATTTGCAAACGGAATATTTGAGTATATTTATATAAGTTCTTTCTTTCTATATCAAATTATTTAACTTAGTAAATTGAAACTGATTTCTAACTAATATTAGCTTTACAAGTTGATATAACCAAAGTATTGCTGATTTTTTTTTTAACTTATCCACTAAAACTTAATTTTAATTAAGTACTTAATTTTAAACATCCAGTACTAATTATAATGAATTTAATTATTGTTTTATTTTAAATTAATGCAATAATATAAAAAAAGTATTAATCTTCGTGTATTTATAATATTCGTTTGTACGAAGAGCCACACTTAAAGACGCGCGACTCAATTAGCGTTTAACTGACATTTAACGGGTTAGTACTACATTTTTTGTTTAAATGCAGTTTGTTGTTAATATATCCTTAGATTGCAGTAGTTTTTTTATGTTTCATATAAAATTCTGTAGAATAATAAATTCAATGCCATATTTATATTAAGAGGAAAAGGAATAAATAAAATAGTATAATAATGAATTTTTATACTATTTTATTTATTATGTAAGAATTCATTTTATCGAACAATATATGATCCAGTTATTAAACGTAATTAATAACGTAATAATAACGTAACGTAATTTGATGTAAATAAAAGTAACGTATTTAAATATATATTTTTATTAAAACATTTTCGAGTTTTATTTCTAATCCAATCTCAAATCCAATATCTTATAATTATTACTACATGTAATAAATAAATACCTAAAGAAAAGTGGGGACCGGACAAAGTCTAAGTGTAAGTGGGAAGCTATACTTGTAGATCCGATTCCTAAGGCAAGGCAAGTCCGGTGTTGATTATCGCCATTCAACAATAGATATCGAGAAATGAGTGGAAAGCGGGAAAAAAATTTCTCCCTCTGCTCTCCAAAAAACTATCGGTCAAGTGCGAGTTGTACACGCGCACCGAGAGTTCTGTACCAATTTCATTATAATTAGTCAATGGGAATTTTGCGGGCGTATGCGCTAAGTTTATCTGTGATAGACTTATAAATTACCATAATTCAACGGCTTTCCATTATATTTACTGTACGTTCTCACTTCTTGCCAAATGTTCTTATACTAGCGTAAGCTAGCTAACGTAGTAGGGACAACTTGCAAATGATGAGGAATTTTAATTTATACGGTACTCTATAGGTTTTGATTACGCAAATAAAAAATAAATTTTATACAATATACAGCAGAAACGCTTTCGATGGCGTTATAAGATAGAAGTATAATTATACTTCTTTTTCCGTGGTTCTTTAAGTGTTTTTATTGAGTGACCTGAATAATTGATGTAAATTTCACCTCGTTACTTTCTTTTTACATTTTGGAGAAAAATTATCTTGACACTTGACGGACGGACCACAAAGTGATTGTTTTTTCTTTAGGGGTAAGAAGCCCTAAAAATGATTAAGCATAGGTAACTAATAAGTGACGCTACATTTGTATATTTTATTTTTAAGATCCGATGTTTGTAAAATTTTTTTACGTTTTTTGTACGGTTTATTTACGTTGAATAATTTTTTTATTAATAATTACAATTATTGTGATGTGCAAATTTCAAAGTCATTTTAGTATAAATAAAACTTGATATAATCAGCCAGTCTTCATTTTCAGTCTATACCTGAAACATCTTCTAGTACGGAAACAATCTTAATACAAAAGCATCGTCTACTTT
Organism: Dione juno; assembly: GCA_037127375.1. Lineage (NCBI taxonomy): Eukaryota > Metazoa > Arthropoda > Insecta > Lepidoptera > Nymphalidae > Dione > Dione juno. The sequence goes on from JAXRJS010000014.1 coordinate 2,703,177, forward strand.
AAACATGAACGCATCTCCGCTGTGCTGTGCACATGCAAATAATGTGATCGGATGACACACAATGAAACGCAAAATTGGTCATTGGTTAATTCACATCGTTTTGATGGCAAAGAGTACGATCAGCAAAAAAGAAAATAATAATGAAGAAAGAATTGCAGTGAGTGATGTTTGTGTCTAATTGACGCAGAAAGACAATATATGAAAAATTATGGTATGGAAGTTAAATATAATCTCCATTAAATATTTTTCTAAGTAATAATCTTATATATCACAAATATCATTCTGAATTTTCATCAGAATCCGTTTCAACATTGATAATGAATTGAATACCTATATATATATATATATATATATATATATATATATATATATATATATATATATATATATATATATATACCTATATCATTTACATCACATTTTAAGTCAGCCAGTTTTAATCCTAAAATTAAATCTTACGATTGAACTGACTCATATTTAAAAAAAATAGACTAGTTATTAAAATATATCATATAAAGAGTGTCTTTTTTTAAATACAAACAATTTAATATTTACCATATATTCTCCTTCGTGTATTCTCCATACAACGTGACATTGGCGAAGTGTACTGTGCTCAACTGGCACGCTCGAAACGCCATTACCGTAGAACAGAACAGAACAATTTAATATTTGAAATAATAGTATTTTTCTTGCATATCGTATCCGTTAAATTGATTTTGTCCCGACGATCGGATTTATCGAGCATCTAATTCATAAGTGTATGCGATCTTCCTCTTCAAAATTAATAAATATACTATATCGCTCAATCAGTTGATTTGGTAGTGTCTATTATGGTCTAGTCACAAGTTCGATGTAAAATTGCATCTCGCACACATTGCAAATAATGCAATATTTATATCTTCTCACACATTAAAAGAAAAAAAATTTGTGGAGAGGCATACTTTTTTAGACTAGACAATCTCTACATAAAAGACCGTGCAAAGTGGAGTAGGCTCAGTCGGAAGGCAGATCCTGGCAAGAGCCGGGACTAATGCCAAGAAGAAGAAGAATCTGTACATACATATCTTTGCTGATTCATAGTAAAAAGAAACAAAACATCAATGAAAATATATTTGTTTTTATTAAATACACTGGAGTTTATAAACTATATTGTCACATAAAACATCATTACACTAGGATAAATATATAATATTAACATTTCCACAATAATTTATATAATAATAAAATACATCTATAAGTGTTACATTATTCACATTCAAAACGTTAAAAAATTATTAACAGTTAAAGATTTAAAAATGATAATGCCTTATTGATATTTCAACTTTGGCCTTAATTATTTAAAAAGTCACTGAACCCTTCAGACTCCATAATACATTATTACACCAATATAGTTCTCAAATTTCTAATATCATTAAAATAGTTTATATTCATAATTTTAAAACACGAACGCAAACAGTCTCAAAATAAATATCTACGAAGGAGCCATATTGAATGGACTTAATTTTTTAATCTCCATTATTTATATATTACAAGAAAAAATACAGTATAAATTAATATATATTTATTTACATAAAATGATTAACCAAACTGCAATATTTTTAGGCTTCAATGACATTTTCTAAATAAATAATTTATCATAAAATAAACTAGACTCCCAATTTTACTGTTATTCGCCATATTGTAGAAAATAGCGTATATTTTATCGAAAAATATATAATAGCATTACAAGGGTCGTCCCTAGTTAGTAGTAGTTTCAGTATTTTTCAAAACTTACAATATGTGTTTTTTTGAATTAGATTAAATTATTCAATACACAAAAAATAATATCTAACCAAAGAATACATAATAAATATTACCTGCCTGATCAATAATTAGTTCAAAGAAAGTTAATAAAAACAATATGGCAATATTAGAATGACTTTCTCTTCTCGCAAATGAATCAAATACTTAACTGGAATCTATGTCAATTAAAAAATGCAGCGAAAATAGCGCTAAAATTAAGCAACTGTAAAGTGTATGTGACTGCAACTGTAAAAATTAGCAACTTTAAAAATATACTCGAATAAGGTCCGAGGTCTATGAACCACACAAAGACAATAAAAAAAATAACTTTCTTTTTTTTATTATGTATAAATACTAAAATGTTTGGTTTTCAGCATTATTTGTTTTAGTTACAAAAAGTCCGACAAACAAGTGATAAACAAGAAATTAGTGAAAACATTAAACATATTACCTGAAAACTTGAATAAAATTGTTTTAATTTAAATAAACCATTTGAATCGATTTCACAAAAAAAATAAACAACAGTGATCAGAAACCTATACATTCATACAAAAATACCAATTTATTTAAAAACAATAATTGGATTCAATAAAAAGTTCAATATACATTTAGCTGATACAATACAATCATTCATTATCGTTCTGCATAGTTCTGACAACTTCGAAGATTTAGGACTTTTAGAGTTTATGGAACCTCTAGCCACTTTGCATTCTAAACAACTTATCGCATAACCCCTTACACTAAGATCTTTATGGCCAATGTTATAAGAGCCAGGTTCGTTTAGCAAAACGCCTTTGAAACTAATTTTGTCATCCGTACGCAATAACCTGGTGAAATTGGCGAAGAAATGTTCAAATTCTAATGTAATTTCAGTATGTCGCTTCAATAGACCACCGTTAGCTTCCATATTGACGACCACTTCAGAGGTATACCTGGTGTAGAAATAAAAAAAAAATTATAAACAATTAGGACAAATTCATATGCGTGAATTATGAAACGTAACATTATATTTTTCTATATTAGATTAGAGTTTCCATTAGATTTTCTGGAAATTTTCTTAATGCTCCCCAACACCCCCCATGAACCATACCATACGTACGTAATTTCGGCTGTGGGTTGTCAGTGAGTCGTTCAGTAACAGAAGAGTTTTGTGTATAGACATGAAATTATATATTAATAGATTTTTTTACTTAAAACTATCGTCTGATCGTATATGGTTAGGGTTCGATCCCTACTCCGGAGAGTATATAATTTTAATTTTCCTAGTCCAGTAGACAAAGTGCGGTGTAGAGTTCCGTCACAACCTGCAACGCTTACAGTTTACAGTTTTCTGCCTACTCTGCCATATACAAGATATAGCACAATTATTTACGCATTTAAACTATTCAACAATAAACAAATACAATAATATAATACTTACTCATTTAAATTATTCAAATGGCAACTCTTCCCGCTCTGCCTGGCGACATTTGTCACAAATTCACAGTCCTCACTTTCACACTTGATCGCTTCACCGTAATAACACTTAAGATACTCCGACAAAAAATGTGGTAGCCACGACACTATTACACTGTATTGATTTTTAACACTTTTCAATTTCACTTCTTTAACATAACCCTCCCAATTTATATTGACGTTGTCTAGGATTGAACATTTAATTTGTGTGGATATCATGTTATTGTCCGACCAAGATGGAATATTGCATTGATTGTAATAATCCTCCCAAGAAATGTGGTACATTTCTTCATAGTCGTTTATGAAGTCGTTTTTTAATATATTTTTAATTGTAGATTTTTCATCGCCGATGAATTGTATAAGAGTTGTTGGAAGCCCATCGTCTTTTATGTTTGTTACGAATTCGTTGCTCGTATATAGAAGTGTTATGAGACCAATGGCCAGCTGTAAATAAAATAATAAAATATATTTAAAGTCACATCAAGAAACCGCACAATTTATTATATATTTGAACAAAAAAAATTACTACTGTTGCTATTGTTGTTTAAATCACTGTAACCACTTAAACTTTAACGGTTGTCTATTTACATTTTCACTAAAATGTATATTGTGAGATACGACATATATACGAGATACTTTTAAGTTATATTACTTGTCTCCACTTATCATACACATACGCATTATGTAAAATATAATATGTAAATAACAATATGGTGGCGCAGCGGCACAGCGTCAAACAGTAGACACAATGGTTGCGGGTTCGACCCGATTCAGGGGAATTGTTATAATGATTATATTCTTCATTTCCCCGCTCTTGTATACAAAACTCGGCGTTGAGTTTCGCAATTCGACCTGCACCGTCTCAAGAATTGGACAAAAACTGGGCAACGGAGTGTTGTAACACTTGGTTCTCACAACACCTCTGACTATCTCGTTTTGCTGGAAAAAGCGGGAAGCTATTATTTTTTTAATATTATATATAACAACCAATAAAACATACCTGAATAGGCGTAACAAATTTCTTAGTAGTTTCAGATTTCGCCAGAAAGCATGTAACTCCCAAGCCAACTGTCAACCCAGCTAGCACTGTTAACGAGTAGACCAATTTCGACATGGTGACGTATTGTAAAAACGTTAAAATCGGTAAAATAACAGTCAAAATGCCCATTAGTGGCAAAAATAAAAATGAACAAACTAAAGCTAGGGTGCCTCTTATTAAACCATATGTTGTACAGCCGTGAGAACAAGTTATAAACATCTGTAACCAACTTAAAGTAACACAGTGTGGCAGTGTATACTTTAGAAAACCATGCCAGTTACTCCTTCTCGTCATTAAAATTAAAATAACTGGGATTAGTAGTGAGAAAAACACTCGAGAGTTTAAGCAAAATTCGATACTATTCCCAAGTATATAAGACGGATAATTCGATATGTGCAAATCTAAAAATCTCCATCCTTGGTGCACCACTGTATCTTTTTCGTATGGATATTTTGCCAATACGTTAATACCAAAGGAGACCAACGCTAAGATATCAGGGTATGGATTGCCATTATTGCCAAATGATAACAAAGTTAAGAACATGAGGCAGAAGGATAAAACGCAAAACTCAGAAAACGGCACCCACTGAGTCGCTATGAATGGATATAAGAACAAATTAACGAACAACGCTAAGAAAAACTGAATGAACGGCCCAAGATTGTTCTTAACAAATAAATTCTCCGATTCATCCGGTTGTAAGTTTCCATCGCTGTATCTCAAAAATAGGCCAGACCATTTTCGGAAATCGATAAACTGTCGTTTTGCCAACAAAATTTTGATGGTACATATGACCATTGCTATAATACTGACATAGTATAGGACTAATGGAACTAAATGGTACAGGCTGTCAGTGCTAACAGACAAATATGCTATAAGGAGAAGAGAAAGCTCAATATTCGAAAGTCTGAAGGAGAACGAGCCAAAATAATAAAGTAATTTGAGATACAAAACTTGTATGAAAAGTAGAGGGTGTAAAAATGCCTGGTTCAATATAGGTATGTGGTCTAAAACTTTGATATTTGGATCTGTTAGAGTTAATTCGTAACTAATCAGAGGCAATTCGCCTTGACAGTAATGTACTGCGGCGGAAACTAAATTGTCGACCGTTAGATTACGAATATCTTCATTTGGCTGGCACCTGTCTGGGTATTCTGGAAAGAAATAAAATAAATATACGATTAAATATCTAATAACAAAATGCAATCATCAATATGATAAACAATAGAATACATTTAAAAAAAAACGTCTCGGACAATATTTTACGGAAAGCATGCAAGCTTGCATTAGGTGGCGTAACTTAACGCCGTATTTTGTCAGACCAAAAACTTTCGGGCAAAGAGTATTTATATTACAAATTTTACATTTTCCACTGACATGGGGAGCAGTCAGAGACACTTTTTTAGGACGCTATTATAATATTGCTTAAACGCATTTGAGCGGTTTCTATTTATTTATTTTTCTATTTATTTCTATATACATGAGTATTAATATAAAAGTTTGTATTAATATAAAATGTAGTTAATTTAGTTTTCACCATAGTCTTAAAGCCAAATATAGTTTGCAAAATACAAAGTTTACACTAGATATTATATACTTACACATACAACATAAATTCCTGACATATATCTGTTAAGAATATTAAATATGAAATGTCAAGAACCCATAGACATTCTTTAGAGGCCCGTCGTGGCGCAGAGGCATAGCGTCTGCCTAACAGCGACGGTTTGTGGGTTGGATTCCCACTCGGGGAGAATGAATAATTTTCATTTTCTACGCTCTGATAACAAGGCAAAGTGCGGCGTTGAGGTCCGTCACTCAGCACGCAATGCCTCAAAAGGCGAAAAGCGGGGAACGGAGTGTCTTAACACTAGGTTCCTACGGTTCCCTCTGCCTACCCTGCCATGTGTGGGATACAGCATGAAGCTATTATTATTATTATTATTAATTAAAAGATTTCTCAATTAACGTATGAGCTGTCACCATCAGACATTAAATTCCCAAATACTTAATTTCCTATTAAATAATCTACAAAAATCCCCAAAAACCTACAAAAATCTTACCGTCTTCAATATCTTGTGTACGTATGGTCCCATTTGTATGTAAATGGTCACCGGCCTGCAATTGCGAAGGTTCCAAAGCTTGCTCATCCAAAACTTGTTCTTCTTCAGGGCTTTCATCATCTAAGGAATCATCATCAGATTCCTTTCTCAGAGTTGTTGAAATTTCACGAATCCTCTTCTCTAATTGAGCTGTTGTTATGAATTGTTCACCGTTGGATAAACTGAAGAAATTAACGTTGCCATATAATACAATTTATCAGAAAACAAGTAAAAATAAAAATATTTTAATGAATTACAGTTTTTTGGTTATATCCCATAAATTGTCAAATTCTAAAGTGAGTAAGAGTAGGTATAATATTTAAAAATTTTTAGGTGATAGTGATTTCACTCATATATACTTAGATACATATACTCATAAATACATAGATTTCATACATACATACATATATACATACTGTAGAGTAGCAAAGGGACAGTAGTGTTAGGAC
>JAXRJS010000014.1:2712500-2842500 GCA_037127375.1 Dione juno
AAACCACCTGTGACTCAGCACAACCATCCTCAGCCAACTGATTACGTAGCCGTCTTAAAGAACCCTGAGGTCCATCTGGAGGAAGATTTATCTCAAAAAGTATATTGTCTGTAATTACTGTTAATTTTGAAAAGAAAAGCAGAATAGCTTTTATCAATGTGATTGTGTAAGATGAAATTATATTATATTTCTTATTAAAAAAATTGCATATGAAAAAAGCTTTACACTTATGTACTAATAATACATTAATTATTCTTATTTTTACTAACAAAGAAGCACACTTATAATAAATTAAATATACACAATAAAAGATAAAGTTGTGAAACTGGTTATTATTATTATTTATTTTATGACTAGAATATTCATAACACAAGGTCGAATATCGCCATATACTTAAAAATATAGAAAATATTGCAGGATTTTAGGTCTACATCGATTCAATAAAAGCCACATATAGCTAACAAATGTACCAATTTTATAACGTTACAATAGAAAAGTATTGATTTCGTTTAATATGACTATGATGTATACTTACCATGCAAATTCCATCGTTTACGTCCCGTTGGCATTATATTCTAAAATAAAAGTATATATCAATCTGTGCTTTCAATTCCGTCACCTCAGTACACTTTTATACATCAATGTAATTCATTAAAATTTGTTATTTGAAAATTCACCAATTCCTACCTACTGACTTCACTTGTCAATTTGTCAATTCCGCAATGTTTATATTTGTGATAACTTGATGTACTTAATTTTTGCGAATCGCAACATTTAACATCCCATTAGTAAATTGGAAGATATATAAATACAAACAAGTCTTAATAAATACATCCCGTAAATAAGTAGTATAGTAATATATAACGTTAATTCATGAATATAATAATTTGAATGCGCTTGCACTGCAATCTCAAAGCGAAATATTTAAAATGTTTAGCTTAGGCGATAAAAACACATCCTTTTACTTTGTTAAAAATAAACAAGGATACACCATTTCCTGGTTATTTCTAATGATTCTTCGTGCAACGAGGGGTGACCGAAAATAAACTAACTATGAAAACAATAAGTTAATGACCTACGTCTATTCAAGTTTCAAATCAGCTTGACAACTTTCTCACCGCCTCCGCTTTTAAATTTACGTGGGAGATAATTGCTGTGAGATTATATAGCATGTTTATTGTAAAGTGTATAAATAATATTTAATAATGGTGTCAATAAATTATTCTTATTATAATGATAATTTCAAATTGCTAAAGACTAAATGCGCATAACGAGCGGGTAAAATATTTTTTAGCAAGCTAACAATAAGTTTTTAATTTCTCGATGGGAATCAATTTGTATTTGCAAATAGAACATTGAACATTTTACAATTTCAAAAATGTTGAAGCTGATGAGCTTCTTCTCTTTAAATAAATTCGATGTTTATTTGAAGATTTTATAAATTAACACATTTTTACGAATTCATTTATTTCTATAGATGACAAAAAATTGATCAAAATGATTAATTTATTGTACATGGTAATGTAAAGAGAATTAAATCAATCAATTATCAATAAATATTAAATAGTCGATGGATTTGGATTAGATGTCAATTGTCAGTTGTCAGTTGTTATCGGCGCACGCTGCTTATTGTTGTGATCGAACGCTTCGCGCATGCGGTGTGTGTTATTGTTACGCTAGTTATATACCTAATAGATTACTATTATTTTTAACTATCAATCAATACTATTCAAGTATATGATTAATTTATTGATTCAAGATGTTAACTCCTCGGTTTAAGTTATCTCAAGACGAGAATCATATATTTATTACTGTTCACGCTCCTTATACAAATATCGGGGAAACAGAGATCGATGTTGACGGTGAAAATTTTCTGTTTGTCTCGAGTCCATATTTTCTAAGGCTCCGCCTACCAGGTAAAATTGTCGAGAATGATCAATCAAAAGGTTCATATACATGTGACTCTGGAGATTTCAGTCTCACTTTTGATAAAGAAACTCCGGGAGAGCATTTTGAAAATCTTGACATGATCACCAGCTTGCTAGCGCCCCGCGATATACCTGACGTTAATCCAAGCTTAGTTGAAATGCTCGAAGCTGATGGTATTGCCGTCGCTGAAAGTGAAGAGTCAGATGAAGATGAAATTGACAAATTCGGTTATGGATTTGCAAGTAAAATATCAACCGAGTTCAAGGATATTGGGACGGAGTTCCCTCAGATTTTTGAATTAAGGATACCTGAAAGAGTGCCGATTGAAGAACGGAATTCTTTACGCGAAAAATATGAAGATCACAAATTTTCGACAGATCATTACTTAGCTGATTTTTTTGATACTGAACTGATAGAACCTTATTTGAACACAACTTTAGCTTGGAATAAGCCGGAATTTAATAAAGATGTAGATTTTACAGAAGAGGAAGTAAATATTTTGAAAGAGCTCCCAAACAAGCACTTTATATTAAGCAAATCTGAGCACAATCAGGTTTTTCTTGGCTTAGTTGATATATTATTTGGTTATTGTTATGATAAGAGAACAACTTTAAATGAAGGTACTATTGAATCCAGCTGGACTATAAATAAACTATCATCAACTTTATGTTGGTTCTGTGTCTTTAATGATATGAAAGAAGTTCTTGTGGCATGCTACAGAAGGGCACTAGTTTATCCTATCTTTAGAAATTTCGAGCTATGCCACAAAGTGAAAAGTGATCTTATATCACTAGTAAGAAAAGGAAAAAAGTTTGTAATTAAATGTATTATTAACATTTATCAACTCTTTAATTTGAGCAATGATGCCAGGTACATACTCAATCAACTATACATAAGAGACTATCTAATATTCCTGCAAAAATGTAGGCCAGATGAGTTTGAAGAATTAAGTAATAATATGGCCAACATTGAAATAATAAAGTCAGATGTTCAATTGGAGTTAGAAGAACTAGAAGAGGCTGCCAGATTGGTACAAATTGAGGAAACCCAAGTTATGGAAAATGAAATGGCAGTCAAAATGGCATCAATGTCATTACTGCCAGGGGTGAAAAAGTGCACTGATTTCTATAGTGATGATGAAACAGATTCATCGGATTCAAGCAGTGATTCATCAGATTCAAGCAGTGATTCATCAGATGATTCTTCCTCTGACTTGGATTCAGATGATGACTCCTCCTGACGGTACTTATAGGACGAAAGTGCCATTGGACTGTAAGACTGTAAATAGTCTGTGAATGAAAAGACTTTATGAATGATACAGGTTAAAGGTTGGTTTAAGTATACACTTTACAATTCATAATGGCATATATGCACATTTTATGTATAGTTATAGTTTAATTGTATTTTATAATATTACTCTTCTATTCTATGTTATACAAAAAAAGTGTTTATTTACTTCTATCACTTGGTTACTATCAAAGATATGATCTCATCTCCACTGCATTTCCACTTCAGAACTTGTTTCATATGTACATTCACAATTCAAAATATCCAAATTCTGTCTCTATTATAGTAAAGTAGATCTGTGATTTAAGATATTCATATAAACCATATATCCAAAGTGATTATTAATAATAGTAGTTCTACCATTCATAAATAGCATAATATATCTTAGCTCATAGCGATATAGTCAAATTTAATAATGATTAATAAAAGGAACCTAATAAAAAATATTATATTATTATTGAATGTTGTATCAATGTAACTCTTCTGAATTATTGCTTCTTTGATGTTATTACAACTTTTACATTAATACTATGCCTAGGTAGCTATACTAGCTATATGTACGAAATAATATTACTTAAAAATATCATCATCTATGAACGTTTTTGTAGATTAAAAATATTACATTTGATGTTATAAATTCTTTTTTATCATTGTATATTGATGTTAGTGATATAAAAGACTTAGATGCTATACTTGGAACTTTCTTATATGTCATAATAATAAAATATACACAATTATATAAATATTTGACTTTTATTTCAATTCCCAATCTTTATGGTATTTATGACTAGCGACCGCTCCGGCTTTACACGGGTGCAATGCTGATACTAAATATTCTACAGAATGTCTTTACATACAACAATCACGGCATTTTTGTCATTAATTACACAATATGAACATATTTTCTTTAGAAGCTACTCTTAAAGGAGCGACATATAGTGGCCTATGTAAAAGAAATTGCATTTGAAACCTTAAAATTCTTACTCTTGAATCTTTCTATATATTAAAAACCGCATCAAAGTCCGTTGTGAAGTTTTGAAGATCTAAGCCAACATACGGACAGACGACGGGAGTGACTTCATTTTATACTATATAGTGATAATAAATAGGAATATTGCCGGTGTTTTTTATGCTCCATTTTTCGCATTGTGAAGTATAACCTCTAAGATATAAGATCTTTTTCTTACTAGTAAAGGAATTGTGTATCGTAATTGTGTGGTATCTTCAAAGTTGAATTTAACCCTAGGTCTATAATTTTGAATGGAGTGTCTTGACACTGGATTCTCTCTGCCTACTCTGCTATATAGATAAAGCATTGAGCCTTTATATTTAGTTCTTACTAACAAGATGACTTTTCTTTTCAACTGAACCACACATGCTTAGGTAAAAATGTGGCTCTATACATATACATCATTTATTATATCATCATTTCTTATAATAAAAATAATTATTCGTCTGGACAGTTTAGCAAATTCACAACTATTGGGTTTGTCTAACATTGTCTTATACATAAAGTAAAGAAATGAAATACATCATATATTTATAAACATTTATTTTAAATTATTGTAGCTATAATAAATCTGCTTAAGTGTTAAATAACACTTAAATGATATTTCACAAAAAATATTGGAAGTGAATTTGATTATTTCCCATAGATAAAACATAAAATAAATTTATAGACATTCAAGTCTTCATCTTAGACCAAACTAATAAGACAATTGTATATTTATTTATTAGTTAGCTTTTTGGAAATACTCCTTGCTTTCCTTTGGATTTGGTTTAATGGTGTCTGCATTTGAGTCTGGATTCCAGTTAGCAGGGCACACTGAAGCATAATTGTATTACATTATTTTTCCAGATTTTCTGTTGTTTTAAATATTATACTATAGTTTAATTTAAAACATAAAAAAATTAAATTATAGATGCCAATATTGATATTTGTACAAAGCTAGTTGTTAAGTACTGCAGCTGTGAATCCCACATTGGGATTTATAATTAAAATATGTATACTATTTTCTGGCTTTTTTAGAATAATGTCACTTTAAATCACAAAATTCTTCACTATATAAAAAGAAGGGACATATGGATAAGTTATTTATCTATCAATATAATTTAATTCTATAAATAATTGATTGAGCAAAAACCTCTTTAGTATGTATTATATATCTATGGAGTATATAACCTCTACAAATATATTATATAATATTAAGAAATATATATTATATATCTCGAAAATTAAGTGCTAAAGTCAGTCATTACTCATTTAATATATTGAAATGACATACCTTCTCCATGTTTATCAGCAAATTGGAAAGCTTTGACTAATCTTAAAGTTTCTTCCACTGATCGTCCTACTGGCAAGTCATTTACTGACATGTGTCTTAAAATTCCATCTCTGTCTATGATGAAGAGACCTAAGAATATTTTAAAAAACAATATCAATACATATAGTATAGTAACCATCATATAACATATTAAAGTGAGAAAATAATATATCGAGCATGATTTTCTTAGCAACAAAATTGGTTCCTTTTTTTACCTTAATATCTTGAATAATATAGCTAATATCTATCATTTCTAATATCGAAATAAGTATGTAAATATACTAAATAAGTTATGTAAAATTACAAAAGGGTAATAGTTAATCATAATACAGATTAAAAGAAAAATTAATCTTTAATTACTTCATTAAAAATATATTTAACATTAGATATATTAGATTAATAGCTTACCACGTAAAGCAAAACCATCATCCAAAAGTACATCATAGTCTTGAGAGATTGTCTTTTTGTAATCTGCCAGAAGTGGAATATCTAATTTACCTAAGCCACCATCCTAAAAAAAAAGTATATATTTTACTATATTAACAATTCTCCAATTTATCAATTTCTATTTCCTTTGGCCATCACCTCACAATTTCGCTAATTCTTTTTTTGCTATCTCTATAATATTATCAGAAATTTCTTATCCTTTCATATATCCCGAACCTCCTAGAGGTTTATTTAAAACGTATTGTATGAGTCTGTTTTGCTAGTCATTTTAAAGTTTAACAGTATTATGAGCTGATTTCTATGAGATTGCCATTGGAAGATAGAGAAGTTTGTGGAGCAATATATAAGCAACCTTTTATTCCAGAATTCCCACTGGATATAAAGATTACCGCGCGCGAGTAACGCGCGCTGGACCAAGCAGGCGAAGCCGAAAACGGGAACTTTTCCAGTTCACGGTTTCGTCCGCTTGATCGAAGTTCTCAGATTTACTCAATATAATATGCATGAATTGTTCATACATCAGTATTTTAAAAATTTTCCTTTCATGTAAAGTGTTTTTCGTTTTGTGGTTGCTAGTACACAATAAACATGAATAACTTATAAATTTTTAAATAAATCTTAAAACCTTATATATTTATAAATTAGTCTAATAAAATAAAGAAATTTGTCTGTATTTAAAGTAATGTTGTATATAATTAGGTCAAAAATAAAATTTATAACCATAATTAAGAAGTCATATTGGAAGAATTTTTCACTAATAGCTCTTATACTTGCAATAAATAATACTATATTAATATTTTATCATGTTGAGACCCAACACTGTGCTTTGGTTCTTGCTTTGCTGCACTTTTTGTTGTTCACAATTTGGTTGTTATGGTATACCTTTCTAGGAGTATTAATCCAAGCAAGATGGCTGAATTCAGAATCTGTGGATACTCCAATAACTTGACAATCAATGCTCGCAAATTCTTTCGCTTTATCACTGTATGCAATTAATTCAGTTGGACAGACGAAAGTACTGAAATTAAATAATATTATGTCAAAAATGTGTATGAAAAAAATACATTATGGCACAAGGAACAAACTTATATTGGGTATTTTTTATTATAATCAAAAAATTACAACTAATATATAATTATTAAAATTTCAATGTATATTCAATTACATTATTTATGTTGTCTACCAAATTAAAGTAGGTTAAAATATTATGCATATAAGAAACACAATCACAGATTTTCTAATTAATGACAAAAACAATAAGCCAATCTATTACCTTAGAATTACATTAAATACACTTACTATATAATTTATTTCTTATTGTTAATCAATATACATCAGATTATATACATTTGCAATGTATTTTTATAGCATTATTGTATATAACAACTAAATCTAAACCCAAGTCCCGAATGCATTAGTGAAATGCGTTGTGGGTGAGATGAAGGGGGCTTACGCCACTCGCTGCTTCACTCACGTGCTTAAGGCAATTTAATTGCAAAGTTTGGGAAAAGCGAATACTTACATCGAAAAGATATCAAATCGATCAACATGCAAGTACTGCTTTTCATTTAGCTGCAATCAGAAACCTACAAGAAGACAACAACTACTGCCTTATAATTCGTCTTCTAATTCAGATGAAAGTTTGTAGAAAAACAAAAAATAGAATTCAACAAAGATTAATGTGAGTTATTCATTAGTTGCAGTATTCGTTTCCATCAAATAAAAATTGCACTAATCAGAAAATTCTGAAAGAATCCACAATTAGAAAAAACTACCTGTCATCTATCTACAAACAAGAATTTAGTGAAATGTGCACTGATCTCTCTGAGAATTTAGAACCCATAAAAAAGTAGTTGACAAATTTCATGGATTATAATGATAACAAAAAATACAACTACTATTAATATAACTTTAAACATATATATCATGTATTAATGTAATGGGAAGATAAAAATAAATTATAATAATAAATGCTTTTTTTATCGTGCATATTTTGTCCTTTTTTAGTGCATATTTGCCTGCATATTTTGGCATTTTGATAGTGCATATAATCCAATGTCTATTAATCAAAAATTAAGATTATATTGTTAAATTAGTTAATGTATGAGCATTCATATGCTAACAACGGAACAAAGTACTAACAACAACATGAATATTAATAAATACTTACAAGTCCAAAGGGTAGAAAACAAGGACAACATATTTTCCATTAAAATCAGCCAGTTTCAACTGATTGAATTCTCCATTTACAACTGCTGTAGCTGCAAAGTTAGGTGCTGGCTTTTGAATTTTTGGAACTAATACTGCACTAGCTGTAAAATTAAAGATTTGCGTCAATGTATTTTGTTATCAAAAAGTATTTAATCTGTATATTAAAATCATTTTTATTCTTTGTTATGCATGCTAACTTATCGTTTTATTATTTTTATTTTAAAAAGTAAATATGAACAAAAGAAATTAATCGAAGAAAACAATAAAATCAGAACAAATGTAATTTTCAAAACATTATTAATAAATAGTAAACATAATCTACCGGCATATAGATAAGTATCGTATACTTTCAGGTTATGTAATACTTACTAGTTGAAAAGCATGATTTTTTTGCTGCTGTTACGGCTGGGACTAGTGCCTGTCGAAAAAATAGGAATATCATTAATTTATTTGTTAAATATTATGCAAAACCTCTAAGTTGATTATATGTAGGTTTTTACCCTGCGAATGCACTGTCTTGCTAAGAATGACATTGTATAAGATGACTAATTGATATGCTAATACTTTATAATAGAATATTCAACTATGCTAGTAATACACTTGTTAGTTCAAGAATTTTCTCGTAGGCAACCATCAGCTGCAAAAGTAATATTTTAAACGTCAATATGATAAATGTGACATTGGCATTTAAAATATTATTACCAATACGAAAAATATTAACCAAAGTTTTTAAAAGTAACAAACAATAATTATTTGAACTTCAATATCGACATAATACTTATATATATATATTTATTTTTTCGTATTCCTTACCTCAATAGGAACAAACAGAACCCTTATATGCAATTTTGCATTTTGTATGAAAATCGCCGCGTAATCAAAAACTACAAGGTACTTCCCGTTAACCTAGTTTTATGACATTTTATAACTTAAAATTTATGAAAAATGTCCCCTTCGTACGAAGGGGAACTGACTGAGCGAAATCCGCGTAAGTAGGGGTGTACCCCTATTTTCCATATACACATAGATTATTTAATTATATACATATAGATTATTTAAAATTGAAGCCGGAAACCAACGAAAATAGCAATTTAAACAAAGCATATTTAGGAAGATCTTTAATTTTACTAACTTTATATAATTAAACAAGGTAACCTAACTACTCAAAGTTATTTTTAAAGTTGAGATTTAGCAAGAAGTCGATATTTATAAATATTTATCACCCTTTTTGAATCGAATTAAGGCCAAGGGTCAAGTTGCCAACCGTTGTTCCATTCTGATTGAACAGCATCTTAACTATAAAGATTTTCAATGTCTTTCACTTATTCATGCATTACTATGAGCTCAGCAACCGTCATCTGATTGTTCTGATTATGAGCTTATGGCAGTTTCTGAACACATGACTATCAACTCCTGAATATTATATTTGCCAACCGAACAACAACTTCTTCAATCGCATTACCAATTAATTTAATTGTGTAACACTTAAACAAAAACTAATCGACTAGGTTTGGAAACTGTGTAACTCCGAATTCGGGGTAGCGTAAGTCGGGGTAGCGTAAATCGCAGTAGCTTAAGTCGAGGTATTACTGTATAGCAAAAAAAAAACCATTTTGAACTTATACTATAATTAATTGAAAAAAAAAAAATTAGAACATGCGGCGGCAAATTTAAATATGTTGCTCTTATTAGTTGTACTTCATTCACTGTGAGAACTTGCACTTACAGTATGTATGAATGGGAAAATTATATGTTTAACACAGGATTAAACCATTATAAACGTTTTAATATATAATAGACCTACCATATCTAATTGGTAGGAGCCACGAGATAATAATGTTTGCTGATGATATTTCATTGATTTTTAAAATGAAAAGACAACGATAATAACCTTTCCTCAAAATCCCTTCCCATTCCACATTCTATTTCCCATTCCACATTTTTTAATATTGAACTAGTGATGCTGGTGAGAATGTTTACGCCTAATGTTACGCTACGTTCGATCTAAACCCTTTTTAACGAACAAAACTAAAACTTGAATTGCATTTTTCTGTACTAGTCGTAAAAATCTTCCTTATGATTAAAATTATTAATGAATACAAATTCATGCTCTCATAGTATCTACTAGATTCTTCTGGCTTATGCATAATATACAAAAATAATAACACGAAATGAATTGCAGTAAAAAGGATAAAAATTTAAAAAGTTAACTTCATATCTGCAATTTTGACAAATAGACTTAACGAAAGTTGATGTTGTTTTATAATACATTATTGAACTAACTTAGTCGTCGCTTACATTACTCATATTACATACAGTTAGTTTAGTTTGATGCTAATAAGGTCAATAACCTTTAGTAATTGTTGTAAGCTATATAAAAAAAATGGTTGGAAGCTTCATCTTACTTACATACTTAAAATAACGAAATACATTGCTACTTATGATAAAGAGACAATTGTTATTATTTACATATATAGGTTATATAAAAAAATATTTGACTCACCACATTTTAATTGAGGGAGGGAATAAATTCGCTTCGAAAATATATAAATGTGACAAGCTAAGATGTTATTGAAATTCATTATGAAAATATTTTAAATGGAAAAAAGACGCCGTCATGGTATAGTGGGAACAGTGATTGCTAGTTTCACAGTTGTAAATTTGATCTTGACTTAGGGAAATGAATCGATTCCTTTTCTATACTATATCTGTTGTGTTCTACGGTAATGACGTTTCGAACGTGCCAGTTGAGCACAATTCACTTCGCCAATGTCACGTTGTATGGAGATTACTCTTTGCTATATCAGAACAAAATGCGGCGTTGAATTTGGCCACACAACACTCAATGTCTCGAATTCTAGAAGATATTTTAAATAAAAATATATAATATACCTAAACTTGGCAAAAACCGACATAATGAAATAAGGCGCAAATGTGAATTAGATTGTGTAAGTTATGAGCAACGTTGCCTTGTGAGGTCGTAGGATAGTATGAAAGTTAATTCAATTTCTGAGGGTCGCTACTTAGAATATATATTAGATTTGACCACATCATATATTGTATCTAGTATATCTTGTATCTAGTATTTTGCTTATGATTTAAACGTGTTTAGAACATTTTGCGGGATAGAATTTCGTGATCGTCGTACGAGATTCTCGTTGCATAAAACTAACTATATTGTAAAAAAATATTAAGACCAGCTCAAAATTGATTTCAATGACTTTAAATTATATTTGCGTGACCTTCATGAAAATCTGAAAAAGGCTATTTTCAAAAGAGTTAAGCATAGTTAATTTGATTATTAATTTAGTTTCAGATAAGATAGCCAATTGGCATTTAATTAAATAAATTAAAAGTTAAATTATATTTTTTTTATAATATATATATAATATATAATTATAATATAATATATATGTCCACTTTTACAAAATATTTATACATTCTTAAGTCATGTTTTATATTTATTGTACTTGTATCTCCTTTCAGTTTTTTCTCTTAATTATTTCAAATATAAAATTTTCATAATTATTCTAAATACTTGATTGCTTTATTGCTAAGGTTAAGGCTAAGGCGTTCTGGTTTGCTCTAAAAACGCGGCTTTCCCTCTTCCTATCGAGCTATATTTATGATATAGCGTGATGCATGCTGTATCCCTTTAAAAGATGGTGCATTTAGTTTTATTTTTATTTTATTATTATGTTATCATCACTTTTGATCTATAAAAAAGAAATATTCTAACGATCGTCAATATAAAGCATGATACTAAGTAATGTGATGCGAGAGTAAGGGCACTGGCCGGTATTGATCTGGTTTGAAAATAAAGTGTGGCAATACATATTTATTTACAAATTACATACAAATTTTATAGTAATGTAGCAATATTTTCTCAACATGCCATAAAAACAAAT
This sequence comes from Dione juno, assembly GCA_037127375.1. Lineage (NCBI taxonomy): Eukaryota > Metazoa > Arthropoda > Insecta > Lepidoptera > Nymphalidae > Dione > Dione juno. The sequence continues at coordinate 2,724,607 of JAXRJS010000014.1, forward strand.
ACGAGTTTTCTCAACTTTAAGCCCACTTGGGACAATTTTTTTTAACCTTTACATTGTGTACAAATGATAACTTTTCCAATTTAAATTTCAAGTTATTTTAACAAATACATGTTTTCATTCATAGCAGCGTAGCTCACAGACTCTAGCGACGAAAGGGTGTTAGCCACTTTCCACACAACTTTCGATATATTGCACGTTGAATAGCGGAACTCAACGCCGCGGATTTGAAATCTAACTCGCAACTGTCACAACCGTCACACGCAGTCCCACTACGCCACTACGGTCTCAACAAGTGTTTATAACAAGTGTTTATAATTATATTATTTATCTCATTTCTGTGATTGGCAACATGATAAGCGGTGGAAGCCATCATGAAGAAGCAATAGCGTAAAGTTTAATGAAATAAACGTCAAAACTTGGATCCGACATGAAAACCGGCGTATCGGTGAAACTTTGAAGCCAAGGGAAAATTGGAAAAATTACCGATCAAACGTACTCAATGATATTACGTAATTGAAAGTCGATGTCCTGATTTTATAATACTATGTTCGTATATATGGCTTGCTCGTAATTTTGCAGGGTTCATGTATATAACATCTAAACGACGCCGGGAAATACTGCTGTCTATTACAATATGACCATTTGTAATTAGTACAAATTTCTAAATAATTTCAGCATTTAAATGTGATGTGCTTAACGTAGCTTGACCGTTAAATTTTATTTTATTTTTTTTATATCAAAACAACTATATTATGGTCACATGGGGTTAGTGTGCGCCGCAGATAATTATGAGGAACCAAGATGTTTCTATAATAGCTTGTAAATAACGGACGAAATTCACCTGTACACCATTTAATTTTGAACAGGTGTAGTGTACCTGAAATAATATAAAAATATATCTAAGCATGAAAGTTATTTACTTTAGTGTTCTTATTGACTACACATACAATAAAAAAAATTACATGGCACTGTTACCAAAACACGTTTCAACTAAGAAGTAATTTTATTTATTCCGTAATGTGTTCAATGACTGGAAAGATAATTAATAAATAAATATACAGCTATAGTTTTTTTTTATTAATTGAGCGCTAGGAAAGAAGAATGACTGAAAGAGGAAAGAAGGAACTAAACGTCCAAAAGAAATGTTCTAGAAAAATCAAATACGAGATTTCCTTTTGGGTTCGAGAAATTCACGAACATTTTCTAAAAATCTTCTGTTCGCGATCACATCGTGTTGTAGTGAAACTTGAGATCCAAGTGTGACCCACATATGGCGCGTACCAACTTTTTTATTTGATTTTCTCGCGATATCTCTTCGATAGAAAGATGAAAGATGACTAATTTTAGTTTTCGAAAATATAATATGTTTTATATCATTTTATTTAACTTTGAATGATAAAAATAGTATAATTAAATGTTGAACAGTCGCGGTGTTGGGTTCAACCACTTTAAACTCAGTGATTCAAATTTGGAGTGAAAGTGGAAAATGTACTTTCGACTAATCCACTCTGCCTGATATATGTGGAATGAAGGATGAAGTTAATTAGCATTAAAAAATAATAAGTCGTCTAACTAGCTTTCATACGGCAACAGATTTATAATTATCAAAATATTCAAAATATTCAAAATTATCATTGATTTTCTATTCACAAAAAAACAGGTGCTGAAACATAGCACACCATATCAACTCGAAAACGGAACGCCGCTCAATGTATGAAACTGCCTACTGCAAAGCACACTAATAGGATCGTATAAGCAAATGACCTTAAAGCAAATAAAACTATAAAATCTTAATTTTAATATATATAATTTTTATGAAATATATAAATAGTTACCTCGTATTAATAAAGGAAATCAAAGACGTTGTATTACTAAGATAGTATTTTTATCTATTTATATACATCTATATTAATATCATAAAGCTGAAGAATTCCTCTGGTTAAACACGTTAATACACGTAACGTGGAAGTACTGGTTCAACTTGAATATTTTTTGTGTATTGTATCACACAGTATAGTATCTCACAGTATAGTATCACACAGTATAGTAAACACGACGGCTACGAGTTCAATTCCCAATCGGGAAGAATGAGCTCTTTTCCTTTTCTGAGTTCTGGTAACTAGACAAACCGCGGCGTTAAGTTCCGCCACCCAACAGGAAAGGCTTCCACTTTTCATGTTGAGTGGCGGAACTCAGGAAACGGATAATCTTAACACTAGGTTCCTAGGTTACGTGCGCGAAGCTATACAAAATTAAAAAATAAAAACATTACTTTTAATCTTCCTTTCTCAATACAGATTGATTTACTTTTGATCATAAGAAAAATAAATAAAAACATATATTAATGATACTCATGACGGTAACCATCCCGAGACCGAGATACAGTCAACATGTAGAATTCTTGTAGGAATTTTGCCTAAATAATTAAATTAAGTCGTATTAGTCGTCTAAGCTCCTGAGTGGAACTGGACCCTTTTAAAGGATCAGATTAAGGCATTCCTCTTTGCATTTAACTGATCGAATTATATCAGTTCCCTAGGGCGTTTTTATTATAGAAAAAAATGTTGTGTGTAGATAAGGGTCATTTCACTTTTAGTATTTGATATATTGAGATACATTTTAAAAATAATAAATTGAAATAAAAGAAAATCGAAAACGGAAATTACCTTTCATATACGAGTATGACACTGAGCGATGCACACGACTTCATCTGCACGGGGAAGTAAATTTGAAGAATAAGAATTACGATATGTTCCGTAAATTTGTCAAAATATAGTATTCGTTTTTGAAATATTATGAAGTTCCAAGTAAAACAGTTATTTAATAACAATTTTGATATAACTTTTGTTATTTTTGAACCTATTGAAATAAAATAAACTACTACTAAATATTAAGTATTAAGAGAGAGAGGGATACTAAATATTAAGAGAGAAGCTTACCTAAACACAGTTACGAATTTAGATGTTTTGATTTTGATTTTGACAAACAGATAATAAAAAAACATTGATTCGGGTTCTATTAAATTATTACGTATGTCCCATGTACAGACAATGATCAGTTACAATTTTATTATATCAATTATTATTATATGTATAGATACTATATAGTATACTATATACTATATAGTATATATACACATAGGCCTCATTCATAGTAATAAATATGTCAGACTAGGAATTGTGGGAATTTGTGATGCAACAATCTATTCTTTATAGTCTACGAAATAAAAAAAAATATAATATTCAAAAAAATAAACATCCTATCAAAATACTGATAACATTTTTCAACTGTAGACATGGCATTCAATGTATGCGAAAGATGTGTGAAAATATTAATAATCTATACTACATATAATAAAACAGGTACGAAAATTACGTGTACATATGCAATATTTTTACGAAACATTACACAATACAAGGCGATGTAAAAAGACTAGCAGCATAGCATTAAATTTCTATAGGTAAGCTTTCAAAGCTTCACTGCCCCACGCAAATTCACAAATGAATATTCATATTTGAATTATACATTTTAACTCAATATTTGATTAGGGTACTCGTATTATTCATTTTAGTCTACAAGAGACTAATTAAATAGTACTAAAAAATTTGTTACGTGCTTTATTTAATAGGACTGATTTTTATAATTTTTGATTATTTATTATTAAAATTAAATAAATATAATAAAATAAAAATAAAAAAGCCTTAAATGTCTTTGCAATTTACTATAAAATATATAATAAGTCTGAATAATTTCGCCATGATAGATGGGTATCTATCGTAAGGTATGTCCTTTTAACGTATCACATGGAAAGGACCACATCCTTCCCACGTGGTCAAAAATATATATATATATATATGTTTACTTAAAAACAAGACTTTTTATTAAAAAAGACGAGATGTATATTTTTTCATTTACTTTTAATTAAGAATAGGTACATACATGTCATTTTAGCTGAAAACCTATAACGAATAGTTTAATTACTACATCCCATCCCAACGGCCAACTGTATATAGATTCTTAATTGAATTGATAAAATAAAAACGATATACAATATATGAAATAATCTAAAATAAATAAATAACGTTATCAAATACATATGTACGAGTATATTAAAGTAATTGGTAACTGGAAACGTTAACCGTTCGTTTCCATATCGATCAACTCCGGATATTGTTTCGAGGTTGTTTTAATTGCTGTCGCGCTAACGGTGCCGAGGATAAATCGTTTTTGCTTGTTACAATCTTGAATTATATTGTGCATTAGTTATATGTTTAATATACATACCAAGTATGCATTAAACATATAACATACGCTAAGTTCAATATGAATTAATGTGTAATTTTCTGCCTTATCGGCAAAAGAATCGCGATCTTAGATCTATATCAATGATTGTCTGTAGGGATTCAAACTCATTACGTTGATTTAGGTGTCCGTCCGGTGTTCATATCGGTGTCAACATAGCAATATTAAAATACGTAAAAAATCGGTACATTTATTTAATATTTATCATAAAAGTCATCAGGGGCTTATTCAAATGAAAGCTCAGATTTATATGAAATCTGCTTTCACACCATACTGAATTTTAATTGTATACAATTATACTTTCACAAACAAAATGAAACGTTGAAACATTATTTTTCCAAGATATTTTCCCACGGCTCTTTAGTGTGAACTGTAAACGTAAATAAATATTTTTATGACATATTTTACACAACCTGGATATATATATATATATATATATATATATATATATATATATATATATATATATATATATATATATATATATATATATATATATATATATATATATATATATATATATATATATACATATATATATATACATATATATATATATATATATATATATATATATATATATATATATATATATATATATATATATATATATATATTTATATATATATATATATATATATCGTGAGAGAGATATTAACAAATCTAAAGTGACTTTCTAGTCAATTTAGATCTCTCTAATTTGGCATACAGTCCTTGAGGAGGTCTTTATAAGTTCTTATAGTTCTTGTGCGATATATGTTCATTAATTTAATTATGTAAATGAGAAATGTATTTTGAACTATACATAGTTCAATATAAAATTAAATGTATTTGATTTATTGTTCATTTGAATGTACTATATTGTATATAGGTGGGTTCAAAAGAGATTATAGTGCAGTGGCAAGTCTCCATTCTTCTTATTTCAAGGCAAAGGACATTTTTTGTCATAGTTCAACGCCACAATTTGTTTCATGCCGACGACGGACATAAATATTTATGATATTAGTGTAGTGATTTGTAAATTATTATTTTTGTATAAATCTCCTTGTCACGCATACATATGTATCTATATTAAAAAGCTAGCAGGATAGTACAAACAAAAAATATAAAAAAATAATTTTCACGATTTCAACATAAAATGTCAACTATTTACGCCATTATTCGATATTCATATGTATTCATTAATTTCTTATTCTTTTTTTTCTTTTTTTTCTATATAATAATAACTCACCTAAATTCTTTAATAATTGAAAGTATAGAATAAAGACGAGCGTCATTCATGTCGCATTAAGCAAAATCACCATATTGAAAATCAAGGAAGCGAAAATTTCAGTGAACGTGATCTCGTTTTGATGTTGCCCAAGATGAAATGTAAAATATTGAATGACAAACTTTCTTAAAGCTCCTAAACTTATTTCCAATCTTTGATATATGACTTTGCTTCTATATATAACAATATTCTTCGTAAAAAACCAACTTTAGAAGACAAAGCGTAAAATTTACTACCTATAAGCCTACCTTACCTATAAAGAATGGAATTATAGAATATATATATATATATATATATATATATATATATATATATATATATATATATATATATATATATATATATATATATATATATATAATATATATATATATATATATATATATATATATATATATATATATATATATACATTTTATTCTTTTTTTCTATATGTCGATGACTTCAGTTTTCTGGCGAATGACTTCATTACGAATCCTATCCGCCAGAGAAATTCGTTCCATCGCTGGTTGAGCGACTTTAAATTTATGGACCAGCTCAACAGTGAGTATCCATGTTTCAGCTCCGTAGAAACCGTTTCTCCGTTTTGAAAGTAATAACGCGTTAGTCGTTAAATAATAATATGCCAAATTAAAAGTGAAGAACAAAGCAACCTATGGGGAAATCATAGCCATCGTCTTTCTATTTAAGGTTATTGTATTGTTACAGGCATTCGTTTCTTCTTATTTATTAAAATAATACCAGCTTCACGTTATATTCCCAATCAGCATCCAAGCAAGAAAGACAGAGATATAAGCTATTGTCACAACCGTAAACTTCCCGGTTACGGCTTGACTCGAGTCATTTTTTTGGACTCGATTTGAATTTGTGGTGAGTAACGAACTAACAAACTCAATGCCTTTTTGCCAATGTCTCACCATGGCAAGGAAATAAAAAAATAATTATTTCTTTCGAATGAACACCAAATCCACAACGATCGAGTTTTCAGTCAGACGCTATCCCAATACGCCACGACAAGATATTAATGAAATAAGTCTAATCTTCTTATAGGTTAAAATGTTCTTATAGCTCTTACGATATTTTAATTGAGATGATCATAAGAGGTTAAATATGGCATATAAAGTGAAATATTAAATTCCGTTTATAATTTTGGTTAGTACATCTTGTTATTACATAGTCAGCTTAGCTATTTATATAAGAATGCTTAATTGCTTACCAATTTACAATTTATCTAATAACTAGCTTTTGCCCGCGACTTCGTTCACATGTACATACCATTTACCATCCCTCCCTTTACGGCAGAGTTTTATCTAGTTCATCAATCAGATCATTTTTATATCTATACTGTATACCAACTTTTATACGGTTAAGTCCAGAAATATGGAATTTTTTATATGAATTTGTCAATTTCGTCTAAACAGATAATTTTTAATTGTAATTCAAAACTTATAAATACGTTTAAGTCTAAAAATGAGAAAGATCCATATTTTTTGTTCTTCATTTTTAATTTGGGATTTTATTTTTTATTTATATATATATATATATATATATATATATATATATATATATATATATATATATATATATATATATATATATATATATATATATATATATATATTATATATATATATATATATATATATATACATAATATATTTATATATATATATATATATATATATATATATATATATATATATATATATATATAACAAGGTTATAAATAAGTTTAGGAGCTTTAAGAAAGTTTGTCATTCAATATTTTACATTTCATCTTGGGCAACATATTTTTATATATGATACAAAACAATATATATATATATAATATATATATATATATATATATATATATATATATATATATATATATATATATATATATATATATATATATATATATATATATATATATATATATATATATATATATATATATATATATATATATATTAAATTAGTCTATTATGTATATTATTTCTTTGTCTTTCTAACAATCAACTCAACGCACAATCTCTCGAAAGACGGGAAACCCGAGGCGAACTGTCTTAACACTAGGTTCCCTCTGCATGCCCTGTTACATGCGGGAAAACGCGTGCTGCTATTTATTTGCTTAAATTCGTTTTAAATTGGGAATGAGAATAGATCAAATGTCAGCAAAATTTCATTAATGTTAGCCGTAAGCGATCAAATGAAAAAATAATAAATAAATATATCGTTATTATAATAATTTCTGATGACTTGACGTATTTTCTAAGCTTGTTACTAGATTTAGATGAAGTATTTAACTAGCTGAAATCGGACAAAAATAAAGTTGTTATTGAACATTGTTTATAGGCTGTTTTATTGGGAATGTATGGAGCAAAAGCATACACGGTAAAATCGGGTTGCAATAAATAACTTATTATATATTTTCTCATACACATTTATGTAAGTTAAACATATGTAGGATGCAATAAATAATAAATATATTTCAGTATAATTTCATCATATATTTATTTTTTTTTATTTTAAAATCTATTAAATTATAACGACAGAGACACTATAACATTATATTCTGCCTACATTTAATATTTTAAAAAAGTAAAATATGATCATGTTATGTTTGTATATGCCGCATGTGACAAATAAAAATAAATATTTGTTAAAAAATACCGCATTGGCACGTGAACTGTTAGCATGTTTAAAATGCAAATAAAATGACTGGTGCACATTTCGCATGCTACAGCTACAATAATTTAATTATCAAGTTGCTCTATACGGCTCGAACGAAGTAAAATCGAACATAAAATAAAATGAATGGTTACAATCGTTTATTATGCTTATCTGTATTCCTTTTTACAACACTCCGTTCCCTACTTTCGGCCGTCTGAGACATTGCGAAACTCAACTTCGCGCTTATCGTGTTACCAGAGTCAAGGAAATGAAAATGATTAATTCGCCTTGAGTGGGAATCGAACCCCCAACCGTCGAGTTTACAGTGAGATGATGTGCCACTGCACCACAACGGCCACATATTATTTGTGATTATAATATTAGTATAGTGGTTGTATAGTACAAGTAAAAAATGATTTTAAATTTAATTTTCATGATTTCAACATAAAATAACAAATATTGACGCCATTATTCGACATTAATATGTATTCATTAATTTCTTATTCATTTTTTCTTTTTTTTCCATATAGTAACAACGCACCCAAATTCTTTATATAGAATAAAGACTTTTTGTATAGAATAAAGACGAGCGTCATTCATGTCGCATTAAGCAAAGTCACCATATTGAAAATCAAGGAAGCGAAAATTTCAGCGAACGAGATCTCGTTTTGATGTTGCCCAAGACGAAATGTAAAATATTGAATGACAAACTTTCTTAAAGCTCCTAAACTTATTTATAACCTTGTTATATATATATATATATATATATATATATATATATATATATATATATATATATATATATAAATATATTATGTATATATATATATATATATATATATATATATATATATATATATATATATATATATATATATATATATATATATATATATATATATATATATATACATAATATATTATATATATATATATATATATATATATATATATATATATATATATAACAACGTTATAAATAAGTTTAGGAGCTTTAAGAAAGCTTGTCATTCAATATTTTACATTTCATCTTGGGCAACATCAAAACGAGATCTCGTTCGCTGAAATTTTCGCTTCCTTGATTTTCAATATGGTGACTTTGCTTAATGCGACATGAATGACGCTCGTCTTTATTCTATACAAAAAGTCTTTATTCTATATAAAGAATTTGGGTGCGTTGTTACTATATGGAAAAAAAAGAAAAAATGAATAAGAAATTAATGAATACATATTAATGTCGAATAATGGCGTCAATATTTGTTATTTTATGTTGAAATCAGGAAAATTAAATTAAAAATCATTTTTTACTTGTACTATACAACCACTATACTAATATTATAATCACAAATAATATGTGGCCGTTGTGGTGCAGTGCCACATCATCTCACTGTAAACTCGACGGTTGGGGGTTCGATTCCCACTCAAGGCGAATTAATCATTTTCATTTCCTTGACTCTGGTAACACGATAAGCGCGAAGTTGAGTTTCGCAATGTCTCGGACGGCGGAAAGTAGGGAACGGAGTGTTGTAAAAAGAAATACAGATAAGCATAATAAACGATTGTAACAATTCATTTTATTTTATGTTCGATTTTACTTCGTTCGAGCCGTATAGAGCCACTTGATAATTAAATTATTGTAGCTGTAGCATGCGAAATGTGCACCAGTCATTTTATTTGCATTTTAAACATGCTAACAGTTCACGTGCCAATGCGGTATTTTTTAACAAATATTTATTTTTATTTGTCACATGCGGCATATACAAACATAACATGATCATATTTTGCTTTTTTAAATATTAAATGTAGGCAGAATATAATGTTATAGTGTCTCTGTCGAAATAATTTAATAGATTTTAAAAAATAAAAAAAAATATATGATGAAATTATACTGAAATATATTTATTATTTATTGCATCCTACATATGTTTAACTTACATAAATGTGTATGAGAAAATATATAATAAGTTATTTATTGCAACCCGATTTTACCGTGTATGCTTTTGCTCCATATATTCCCAATAAAACAGCCTGTAAACAATGTTCAATAAGAACTTTATTTTTGTCCGATTTCAGCTAGTTAAATACTTCATCTAAATCTAGTAACAAGCTTAGAAAATACGTCAAGTCATCAGAAATTATTATAATAACGATATATTTATTTATAATTTTTTAATTTGATCGCTTTCGGCTAACATTAATGAAATTTTGCTGACATTTGATCTATTCTCATTCCCAATTTAAAACGAATTTAAGCAAATAAATAGCAGCACGCGTTTTCCCGCATGTAACAGGGCATGCAGAGGGAACCTAGTGTTAAGACAGTTCGCCTCGGGTTTCCCGTCTTTCGAGAGATTGTGCGTTGAGTTGATTGTTAGAAAGACAAAGAAATAATATACATAATAGACTAATTTAATATATATATATATATATATATATATATATATATATATATATATATATATATATATATATATATATATATATATATATATATATATATATATATATATATATATATATATATATATATATATTGTTTTGTATCATATATATTTTGCGTATATCATCATCCCACTTAGTTGAAGTCTTTATTCTTACACTATGCTTGTTATGGCGCATTATTTTACTTATTGAAAACGTATTTTATTACTATGTGATGTAATTTCCTTAAATTAAACTCGAGATTTTTTAACCATTTTTTAAAAAAATATCAACTACAAAATTAATACAAAAAATTATGCTTACATCACTGTTTTCTGTATACCAATATGAACTATCCAGTCTTGTTAGTATGTGAAGAATCTTAAGATGAAGGTTTTACTGTGAAACGAAATAGAATAAATTCTGTTTTAATAATGGAAGAATTTCATAGCATGTATTTTATTATAACTCGCCTTATAAACATATAATCTACAACCTATCACTGTCAACGGCACTTGTGTTCATTATAACGTTTGGATGTTGAATAAGGGCAAAGTTTATACTTTATTAGTATATTTATATACATATATATATATATATATATATATATATATATATATATATATATACATATATATATATATATATATATATATATATATATATATATATATATATATATATATATATATATATATATATATATACTTGTCTATTGTCTATTTATATATAAAAAAATACTTATTTTTATTATGTTTAAAATATTAATCCACAGCCAAATATTTGTTTTTCGGTTCCATTCGGGTTCAAGTCTCGCAAAATGCAAATTTTTATACGTTATTAAAAATAGAAAATTAATTAAATTAAATATATATTTACAGCTTAACACGCGGGGTGGAACTCACCGTACTTCGTCTTACTAGAGTTAGTATAAATGTTACACGTGACGCAAGCTTCGGTGACGTTGTCACAAAGCCTTGTTTCACACGTTTAAGCCGCTATTTTTAAGTAGTAATTCCTCTATGTATAATCTGTGGAATTATTTGAAGAAAATATGCGTGGGTAAATAAAAAAAGGGACTAATTTTTACACATAAGTCTATTTAATATTTCTCAATACAAAAAGCTGTAAGCATAACAAATCGAACCGCAAGAACCCGTAATAAACATGAATTCTATATAAACGGTTATCCTCTAGTTTCCAAGATAAAATGTCTTGAAGTACCCAAGTCAAACAAACCACTTGAGCTGAAGTTAAGTCAGTCTAATAGTATAGGAGCCACGCTCCCATTGAATTTTCCCTACGAATTGTACGATATAATCGATTTCCGAAAGGATGCTTATGCATAAAGAGCTAGAAAAGTAAGTTGTTCAATTTCAATTTATGTATTATTTATGTCTAAAGGATCATAAAAACTTTAAAACATAACAAATATATATTAAAATTAAAAATAAAACAGTATATTTACATTTTTTCGTTAGTAATTTTCTTTGTCAGTTACTTTATTTTTTTTAGCTTTACACTTAAGATATTATTATTAGTTTGAATTAATAATAGCCTCAAATTAAGGATACCATAATTTTTTTTTAACTTTAAACTTAAGATATTATTAGTTTGAATCAATAATAGCCTCAAATTAAGGATTCCATAATTTTTTTTAACATCACTCTATGTCCCGCAAATAGCAAGATAGGTGGAGGAGGAGGATAGTGTTAAGGTACTCCGCTTCCCAATTTCCGTTCAATTATCGAGATATTGCGGATCGAGTGGTGGAACTCTTCGGCTTCGAAGTATTGTCTTTTTACCAGAGCAAGGAAGTGCAATACATTCCCTTGAGTCAGACGCTGTACCGCTGCTCCATGACGAAATTCCGTCCCCAAAATTTCAAGGAATCATCTGTTAGTACTCCCCCAACCAACCCCAATGCCAAACTTCAGCCTTCGTTAAATGTCCTATCAATCATTTGTTACCGGAAGAGATTTCATACATATATTGTTTATTATAACTAAACATCAGCATCAAATCCATAAACCGAATAAATCTTATTTGAACTAGAGTACTTGATGGGAAATTTAAGAAATTCATTTCCCATTTATTATAACGTGGTCCCACAGCGCGACCCACGAGCACACCGGGGACCACCCATGCGAGATAACTCTTAATAATTGAAGGACTTTTGAAAGGAATATGACGTTAATAGAATTTGTGTTGTATTTATAAGTAATGAAACTTAATTTTGACGAGATTTTTATATTAAATTATATGTAATTAAATTTAATGAAATTGAAAACTTAACTTCGATTTGAATAATATATATATATAGTGTATATATATGTATATATATATATATATATATATATATATATATATATATATATATATATATATATATATATATAATGTATACATATGTATATAATAACTGATTGGCAATAAATAACAGAGAAGAGCTTCAGTTCATCTTCATCGATCTTCAAATAGAGCTCGTGACATTCTGCAGATATAAGTCTATATTTATCCTTGACAATGAATGGATAAAACTGATATTTTTATATTCACATGATTTTCATACTTGTAAGTATGAAAATCATGTGAATATACAAAATATCGGTCCATTACGAGTAGTTCTGGAACATCGAGGGTTCCGTTTCCGTATTCCGGATATTTCACTGAGGAAAATACTATCTTCTTACTAAAAATTTACAAACTTAACTTAACTTAACTCGTTTTGTTTGAAATTAACTACAAATATAAGCTTGTAATGGTCACTTTCTGTGTTAAATATACAAATTTTTAATTTTGATTTTAAGAAAATAGTCTTTGACAGAGGGACAGACAGACAGACGGACAACAAAGTGATCTTATAATGGTTCCGCCTTTTAATTTTTAAGTACGGAGCTCTAATAATGCTTCATCAAATCAGCCTTTTACTGTCCACTGCTGGACATAGGCCTCCCCTAGGGTGCGCCAGAGATCCCGATCCTCCGCCTTCCGCATCCAGTCAGAGTCGGTCCATCGAGCTGGAGGGAACTAAAAAAAATTTATTACTTTTTAAAAATATATTATTTACTATAGTAAAATATCGTAATTCTAATTTCATAATTATATCATATACATATAACCTACATCGTAGTCAAATCTTATGAGTACGCTAAATAATATTACAATATAAAAATCTTCACTATGTAAGATAAAGCTACATAAAGTGCATCTGTAAGGTGCTTGCAACTTTAAAGACACCGAAGACTGGATCGTCTTATCTTTGTTTCTACCTCGGTTACTCGTATCTTAAACGAAGTTAAAGAAATTTTAAAGTTTAAATATTTGTACGATTTATTAATTAAGAATTTATCGGTTACAAAATGTTAAGTGGTTAATATGTATTTAGAAATCAAGCCATTAAGCCGTTTATCGTATCGAACAATGTCGCAATTCTTTTATGATTGTAAAACATACACATAGCAGGGTAGGCGAACCCCCGAACGGTCCTCTCTTTTCTCTTCAGCTATATAATATTAAGTTTAGAAGTGTAGATGTAAACTATCTTCAAACTATATTCATATATAACATGTATTACTTTAAGGAAGTTTATGTTAAAGTTAGATACGAGTTAAAGTTATTTATAGAATATATTATAGTTTAATATATAGTTGCTTAGTTGAACGCCTTTGTGGGCAATGTTTCGAAGTGTCGTGAACTTGGCGCTTTTGGATACACTTTGTTACAATATAATATAAATGAAAATCAAGGAAGGTAAGGGACCAAGGGACCTTGGTTAAACTTCGAAAATATTGCTGAAGATACTGGAAGAAGATCACGTAAAAAGCTCCAGCAAAGCTACTGTGGAATGAGCTTCCTTCTGAAGTCAGACTATCCAAAACGTTGTATTCTTTTAAAAATTACATATTTATTGTTCTAAGTTAAATAAATACTTATTTAACTTAGGACAATAAATTATCCTATACGTATAATTTGAATGTATATTATTTATATCTATTATATTATGTACATATATATTTGTACTTTTTATTTTATGTATGTTTTGTTTATAGATGAATCATCATTATTTTGTTACATATATATTTGTACTTTTTATTTTATTATTTTGTATCCAGTTAATTTGCACCGTGCCTCATTCGCCTATTCCTGTATCAACTAGTTTACCAAAGGTTGTCTGTAAGAGATTGCTTGAAGCAATAAGACCGCCTTTGCATATACATTTTATATTTATATATTTTATTTTTACGTTTTGTGTGTTTTTGGAATGTGTGTGCTATAAAGTATAAATAAATGAAAAACATGAGGAGGGTATGTATAAAAAGGTTAAGGACAATGGACGAGGTGAAAGAGGTATGCAGGGACCGCAGCGTTTGGCACTCCGTTCTCTCTGACTATCCCGCTACTGATAAAGTGTGAAGCTATGTATGTATGTATGTTTATAATATTAAAAAATATTATAGTATTATAAGATGAAATGTTAATGATAATCTAACATCTCTATATATGTATATTATAGACGTCAAAATTATGAAATAAGTTATGAGTAACTTAAATATTACAATATCTGTCCAAAACCTATTAGGTAAAAACAATAATTAATTTACTAATACATACAATATTTTGAAACAATCACCTTAACTTTTATACAAATAAAACATTACTAGATTTATTTTTGAGTTTTGTGCTTTATTCCGTTAAGAAAGAATCTAGTGTTAAAGCACTCCATTCTTCACAATTAGGGATGGAATCCACAACCTGTTTACAGTTAGACACTGTGCCACTGCGACACTATTACCAAGATTGTTTTATTTCATTTAATCTATATTACATTTCATACTATTATCATTTTTATACTCTGAAGGGAATATTATAACAAAGCTTTTTCATAAAAATAAATGAAAGGTAAAGAAAATTGATGACATCTGAAGCACTTTATTTGTGATACACTAAATTTCAACTGTCTCATATGAACAATCCTGAAATAATACCTTGAAAAATAATAAAACGTAAATTATATGTTGTGTAATATATTTTGTCGAGTGTTTTCGTTGATAACGTTACACATATAACTCGCAATATTTTCAGTCTTTAAATAAAAGGTTATATTCATATAAAAGGGTGTAACCATCGTGGTGTAATGGAATAACGTTTAACTGTAAATGCGAATATTGTTGTCGTTGATATTGTTGATGCCACTTCAGAGAATTATTTCTTGTAATTACCATTAATTTAAATAGCTTTACCGAATAGAAGGTGGATGTTAAAAGATATCAGATTGGCTTTGTTTATATCGCAAAATACGTTATATTTATAAAATAAGGAATTTGATATTGTTTCACGTAAGAGTAAAGTTTAAGATTAAATAACTTTAACGTTAAAGCAGAGAAGTACTTTTAAAACTACTTTAGTAGTAAGATATTTCGTTTTCGTGTTTTTTTTATTTTTAACCGGATTAATCGCGTTTATTGTGGTATGGTAAATTTTTGGAAACTCCATATTTCAAGCATATTGCCGTAGCAATATATATATATATATATATATATATATATATATATATATATATATATATATATATATATATATATATATATCTCAGAGGGTGTCTAAGCCAATTATCCGTCCGATATTTGGTTTCCGGCATACGGGTACGCGACCCCGGGACCTCGAGCCACCACTTTCATAACCCGATCCAATCCATGTAAGTGGTGTCCCTCCCCTATATTCCAAGTCTTTCTGCCTCTTATTCCCTGTCCTTTCTTGGTTTCTCCCAGTAATGGGTTTGGAGGTCAGATGGCAATCGCTCCACAAAAAACCACTTCGCCACTCATATGGACCGATTGGTCTTAGTCGGAAGGCAGACCCTGGCAAAAGCCGGGACTAATGCCAGGAAGAAGAAGAGATATATATATATATATATATATATATATATATATATATATATATATATATATATATATATATATATATATATATATATATATATATATATATATATATATATATATGCTATATCAATATATTTATGCAATTAAACTAGGTAAAGTGTTTTATTTAAAATATTTCTGTATTATTTTTGTTTTAAGCTGAGAATATGTAAGTATTGTAAAACAATATTATTAATACCAGTCTAGAATACTACAGTACCTAATAACAGAACAGAATGCGATACATTGTTTGTAATAAACAATGAAAATCATATAAATCTTGGCATTACAATATTTTTGTTTCCTCTCCTCCTCCAGTATTGGAGATATAAACAGGTTATTTGCGTGATTAGGGTCCAACTAACCGGATGTGTGCGGCTGTGACCGGATTTAAGTCGATTCGGTCATGACCCGGATTTTGTATGGTTAATGGCTTCCTTCTAGTTCTCACTGATCCGTGTGCTTGTTTTTATATTAGTTTTGGTAGTTTAGTAGAGATAAGGTAAGTTAATTAATTTTTTGTTTACTTATTATAATTGCTTTGTTTCAAGCTATATCGTTGATGATATTTTAAGATATATATGTTATTTTTGTTTTCTATTATGCTTCATATTGTATCCTATGTATAAAGCAGGGACGAAGTGACAGCGGCTAAATGCCAAATTTTACCTAGTGTTAAGACACTCCTACACCACTTACGAGACATCGCGTTTTGAGTGGCGAAACTCAACACAACGCTGTGTCTTTTTACCAATGTGAGAAAAATTAAATAAATAAATATTAAGTAGAGATTAAATTAAAATAACTCTTGCCCCCTAATGGGGACCGAACCCCATTGAAAGATTTTACAGCTTACAGTCAGACGCTATATCACGATTTTTAAATGCATTTTGTATTTCAAATTCATGAAGTAATTATCATAGTGACTAAATTAATCATATGTACAGAACTATAATAGACCAGCTCATCTATGAGTTATAAATCAATTTAACTTGAATCTTTAGTAATTTTATGAGCATTATGAACATTTTCCGACGTATAAAAATAAAAGGTCCGGAACATCTCCTAAGGAAGGAAGGTCTTGTTAAAGTAGAAGCAAGCAAAGATATCAAGGGGTATCAACTAGTTCTAAATAAGTAAGCACAATTATGTACTTAACTTTATTATACAATATTATATCTACCGTCAATGCCTTATAGGATCGCTAATAAAGGCAGTGTGTTTCTGACAGGAGTATAAGGAGACGAATGAGAAAAGCTTTATTAGAGCTTTGATTTACTAAGCTTATTAGTAATACATATATATATATATATATATATATATATATATATATATATATATATATATATATATATATATATATATATATATACATATATATATATATATATATATATATATATATATATATATATATATATATATATATATATATATATATATATATATATATATATATATATATATAAAGATTATTACAGATAAAGCTATGTATTTTTTTTTATAATAAATAACACGTAAATTATAAAATTTGTTAGCTAAAGTTTCTATCGAGGAGTGCACAAAGCTCATGCTTGCATATATCCACAGCAGATACGTGATTTGATACGATTTTTTATAAAAATTTTGATTACAAATAAAATACTATTTATTTCACTAATTATCTCATTTATAATTCTTATAATTTTTATACCAGCTTCACGCTTTTTACTACATATAGCAATATAGGAATATAGGGTAGGAAGATATAACCTAGTGTCACGACACTGCGTTCTCCCGTTTCCGCCTGAATTCGAGATATTATGTCTTAAGTGGCACAACTATACGTCTTGTCTATGCACGTTATGTACGTTTGTACGTTTATTTTGTCTTACTAGAAAGAGAAATTCTCGTTCCTGGGCGATACACATCTGCATATAAATTTTCGATTTTTGTACATTTTAAATGCATAAAAACCGTGAATCCATTTAAAGATTTTAACCAAAAGTGTTATTGTTGTGTGCATAATCGGATGGAAACTACAATTTTATGATTATTATATTGTTCATTTAAATAAGCATTGTTGTTTTAATTTCGTACAATAACTAGTAGCTAATTTAATTGAGCACAGTGTCATTTATTTATTATTATTAATTATTATTAAGCTATTGAAAGCTATCCATACAAGTATATAGAGGCTAACGTGGCTTAGTGGTACAGCGTCTGACTGTAAACGCACTCGTTTCAGGATCATCTCCTTTGATAAATTATTTATTTAATTTTTTTTAAAGTGTTAATCCACACTGAGGATAGAAAATATTTAAAGAAAACATATATGAAATTGAACACAGCAGGATCTGAGACCTGTGCTCAGATCAGCTCAGAGCCTATGGAAACCACCCAAGCGCTCTGACCACTAAGCCATGCGTTCTTCTTCAAGCTGTGTCGAAAGTTTTATAAGCCTTTTAAAACTTATTACGTTGTTAGTATTTTTAAATTATTTTCATTTTACCACTTGCATAAATTGCTAAATTGCAATTAATTAAAAATATAAGAAATACTATATGCTATGCTAATTCTATTTCAATAAATGGTAACAGGATATGTGGTAATTATTTATAATTGATTTTCGTACAAAAAAAACGCTCTACGATGTTCTATAATGTCTTGGCACAGCGTGTGCCTAAATAAAAATATTAAATACATAGTAGTGTATTTTAATTTTACAGTATAATAATATTTAATTCATTATAGCAAAATAAAAGTTTAGGTCTAATACACAAAACGAACTGTTAAATTTTGTAAAAAAAATTGATTTATATTTCTATTTCTATATATTTTTAAATTATACCATTCATAAGGTCCACTATACATATTTAAGTCATTCTATTTGCAGTTGACAAGATTTGTGCTACTGTGCTATTGCTAGTATAAGATTTTATGAGTAAAAATAGACTTTGAAAATGTCAGGTAAAGTAGGTCGAGACAAAACTACTGGGGAAGCTATTTGTGGATACTTCTCAATGATTCAATACTATACAAGAAATTTAATCTCCTAACAAGTATAGCCAGCACCATGGAATGGCGTTTCATGGTTATGTGGAATGAACATACGACAGTTGAAAGTTCCGACCCGATTAGGGGAATGCTTATATGAATATTATTTTCTACTTCTTCGTTTAGAACATAAGTGACTTTAAACGGAGAGAATGTTGACAGTGGAGTGTACTATCTCTTGATTTTGTCTATCTATAATAATAATAAATAATATAATATCCATAATAATAATAAATAAAAATAAATAATGGTAATACAGCAAAAGTGTAAGTAATGGTAATACAGCAATACAAATAAATAAGTGTAAGTATTAAAGATAATATAGCCAATTGAACAGTAAATGTTAATACTTTTATTATATTTCAAATGAATCTATTTAATCGGATTACGAAGGGAGTCTGCCTGTGACCGCGCACCAGGAGTGTAGTGTTCGAAAAAGTCGGGCACTCTATAATGTATCTTCGAGAGCGAAAATATACAAGACTAATCCGATTAGAGTAGTTCATTTAAAATATATAAAAATCAGTAAAACTAAGAATCTCATTTTTCTATTGTATGCATAGAAACATATTTAAGTATTTATATTATGCTTGTACTCATCAAAAAGGCATCGTAGTCATATTTTTTACACTTCACGCTTTATCACCTATTTATCAGGGAACTTACTGTAAAGATGGAGTGATAGAATTCAAAGTGGCATTATTTTTATCTCACTAGAGTAAGAAAATGAATCATTCATTTCCACGAGTGGAAATCGAACCCACACCCGTCGCATTTACAGTTAGACGCTTTGTACAATAATGTAAATAAGCCAGTAAAATATATATCTAACTAAAAACTAAGCAAATAAATGTTGGTAGGTTGAACATTTTCTGTACACGAATTAGGTACTGTGCTACTGAACGTAAAAGCCAGTCGATTCCTTTTATGTGATTTGTAAAGCTTGAACGTGTTTATACAAGGAATATTTCAGTTACTTGAAAAAAAATAAAGCACTGAGGTGAGTTCGCGTTTTCAGGTTTCATATGAAAGTTGTTTTTCCATATACTTCTTAACGTGAATCTTATATATATATATATATATATATATATATATATATATATATATATATATATATATATATATATATATATATATATATATATATATATATATATATATATATATATATATATATATATATATATATATATATATATATATATATATATATATATATATATATATATATATATATATATATATATATATAAAATGCTTCTTTACATGGTATATATCGAGAAGGCAAATAAAAAATCTACCTATATATGAAATTTTATCACATTTCAATACTTTCAATTCGTTCATCATACAGTTCTATATACATTTTTTCTTAACGGTAAATAAAAAAAAAATTGACATAAAATTCATTTTGTAATATCTAAATATATTTTTTCAATAAATTCAAACAGCTGTAAACGACAGCTTTGATGTAGACTTCAAAGTGGGCGAAGGATGTCGTGCCACTAGCCCTAAGACCTTTACGGTATCTGTTGACCGTTTCATATATCATAACAAATTCTGTTAGCGGTATGTAAATTGACTCAATTAATATTTATTTTCAATATTTTATATATAGAATTGCCTTATCTCCAATCTTTATCTCATATCCATTTATCTCATATCCATTAAGTATGTATAAATAAAAAAATTGCTTTACGCTTTTCCTCGCATATAACGGAGTGCCTTGCTCCCTGTTAAATTTCGAGATATGGTGGAACTCAACGATACGCTTTGTCGTATTGCCAGTGCAAAAAAATGAAAATAATTATTTTCCTCTAATGGGAATCAAACCCATACAAACGAGACTGCGCTGCTACGCCACGAACACCTCTCTGTAAATAATATTTACGAGTATCGTTGATTAAAGTTTACCTAAAACAAACATTCTCAGTGGCTTCATTAGGCTCTGTTCTAACTATTGGTCCCGCCCCTAGCTTCATCATAGCCATTAGGCAAGCTTTGTACTATGTTGTAATTGTATTACCTGTTGTTTTCACATAGCGTATAGATGTGTAATACGTATAACGTTCCTTTGTTTTATTTCTTTAATGACTGGTATTTGTATACTTAAAGAAAATATATAAAAATTTAAACGCAGCGGGATTTGAACCCGTGCCTAATGGAGATTGTCCGATATTTAATGACTGGCTGTTTGCTGTTTGCTGACAAATTAAATTTCACTCCTGACATATATTTTACTCATTTTTAAGCAGCGTCACGACCCCCATTCTACATAACAAATAACGAAGGTTTCAATTTCCGCCTAAATTGGAAACATTGCGTGCTGAGTGGCGGAACTCAACATACTACTTCCAATATTATATAATATTTCAAAGCCATTTTGATTGTAAAAAGAATATTATAAAATAAAGTAAAAAGTAAAAACGTAATATACCTTATTCTTAATAAAATGAAATAAATTTAAACTTTTGAAAACTTTGCGCATTAATATAATATTAAGATCAAAATTCTTCTTGTTCTTCACTTGAGAAATGTATAGTGTTCTGAAGAATTTTTGGTCATTGTGTAATTCAAGTGTCTGTCGAGATGTATAAGAGATCACATAGGCATAACTTAAATTTGTATGACACGCAACATATTCTAAATGCCCCTGGTAACCTACGGGTTACTTGGCAACGATTAACCTGATGTCACCATAGCCTTCCTTGATATATTGACTAATAATAATAAAGCTTTAAATTATTGATGCCGGTAAAATAGTTATGCCCTAGCCTAGGCCTCCCTCAAAGTTCTTCATAAGTCTCTATCGTGAGTTTTTCTCCTCCAAAAAGTACCCGCGGCTGCTTTCAGGTACCATCTCTTCGTTCTTCTTTCTCTATTTCTCTTTCTGTTTAACTATTTACTATTTATTTTATGGAATAATATTAAACATTTATTCATTTCTTACTTTATATTGTTGTATAACTGTTTATTCATATAAGTAAAATGATTTATATCACAATTTTCTATATTCATATTAGTTTTTCTGAATACTTGCTTAATATTGTTGTTTAATTGTAAAGTTTCAGATTTCTTTAATCCATGTATTATAATATTATTATTTTTTGTTCATAGCTTCTAATGTAGGAATTGTCTTACTTCAATTGCCATCTTAAGATTTTTATTTCCTTCTATTAAAGGTTTAGCTTGATTCTCCATTTCCTACTTCATACTACTATAGAGTTACTGAGATAAGTGAGGCTTAACCAAGATATTCGTCAGCTTTATAAGACGAATGTCGTCGTAGTAGATATCTATGATCGGTAATAGTTGACTGTTGACAAAACAGATGGATTATGATGATGGATCACCAATTTTTAGAAAAATATACTTTATAAATCCATATTAAAATATTTTAAAGAAATTACAACTAAATTTATAAGTTACAAGGTGGATTATACTTCTAACATTGTTGTATTTCGTCATCTTAAATACAATATCTGCATTTAAAATGGTTTCTTTTAAAATTTACCCCTTAGTATCCAAAGTTAAAGCGTGTCACAGTAATATAACACAAAATATCAGCATCGGAATCAGCATTAAGTCAACTACTCGTATATGTATTCAGAAACAGTGTAATCAGGACGTATGGTATTTCAATCTCGGTGTCGCTCGTATTCAGATGGACAAATTGCCGTTTATGCGACGCTAAAGGAAATGAACATTTTAATGAAACTTCCACTTGCTTACACATTCATCAATTTACAACTTTATTTTGCTAGCCATAGAGTTAATAATACGTTGTTGTTAATATTTTTGGAATTCTAATTGACTGCATGCCTTTGCAGGCGTTCGTGCTTCGCTACTCAGTATATATTGGTTACACGTTTAATACATTCTGTTGATTGCTATTTGTAAACGGTACAGGTTGTTTGCAATAACATCATTATTATTGTGTGTTCCGAACGTGTCTAACATTACCAATGCGTAGGTCCTTTTAATTAAATTAACATATATTTTTTATTAAACATCAATGCACTTGCTTGCTTGTCTTTAATAAAAGATTTGATTAATTTAACTAGTAGACATAGTCCGGCTACGCTTCCTTGCACGACGATCGAATGAAGGTGAAGGCCAAACGATCGAAAAATGAACCTCTTTGGTGGGCATTACAATTTATTTTGTACTATAATACTTCAGTGCATCCTTATTCTTGACATTGCTTCGTAGCTAACTTCTTCGTAGTGCTATAGAAATTATAAAAAGAAATAGAATATTTATAATATAGTGGAGACAAAAAATTGAGACCATCGCAAAACAATCTACGACTGTAAAGACGATAGTTGTGAGATCAAATCCCATTCAGAAGGATTTTTTAATTTTCCTTTTTTGGTAAGAAAAAGCACCCTGCTGAGATCCGTCATTCAACTAATAAACTGTCTTGACACTAAGTTTTCTTTGCCTATCCTGATATGCAGTGCAGGATAAAGCGAATAGCTGGAAATTTTATAATATGTCAATCTAACAATAAAATCAACAGTTTACAATATGTAATTATAAGCATACAAGTAATATAAATTGTATTTTATAAATAAAATACAAATATTGAGAGAATTTTTCCACGTTTGAAATGTATAAAGTAATAACAAATGTAAATGAAAACTTGAGGAGCTTTATTTATTCCAATGTTTGCTTTAATCTTAATAAGATATATGTACTGTGATAGCACTTTCCGTATATTAAACAAGGCATTACCAGCAGCATTACTTGTTTATTTTTATTTATTTTATTCTGGGTGAATAGTTAAAAAATATTTTAATGAGTTTTAAAGTTTATACACACTAAGAATAGAAAAAAAATACTTAAAGCTAATAATAATATTCTCTCTTGCCAAATGATTGTTCTTTGCGATAATCTTTGGGCTAACAATGTAATAAGTTGTAAAAAGCATATAAGAGCGCATGGCTTAGTGGTCAGAGCGCTTGGACGGTTTCCATGAGGCGCGGGTTCAAATCCCGCTGCATTCAAGTTTTTATATGTTGTCTTTAAGTAGTTAATTTTTTTTTAATTTTTTAATGCCAGGACTGTTCATACCAAAATTTGCAGTTAAGAGTCTCAACTCGACGCTGTACTTTGTCTCCAGATTTATAACTGATTGATCATAGATCGTGCGTATATCGTAGTATAATATGTCATTATCTACGCTATTTAATATTATTAGCGCATATTCTATGCTGTTCTATATAAATTTTTGCTTTTCTATTGTTATTTGTAAAAGCACCAAACGAAAACACTATTTCATTATCATTCTTCAATAATTTATGCATATTTTCAGTTTAAATGCTTGACGCCTGAATTAATGATTACGTGTCAAAATCCCAGTCGGGGGAATATAATTTATTATGTGTGTGCAATGTTTTTTTCTATTTCACGCTTTATCCCGCATACCGCAGGATCGGGAGAGAAAATATAACAACCACCCAAATGAGAAACGCCGAGCTTTGTCCTGTCAGAGTGACAACAATTTCCTCTAATTTAAATTGTTAATTTAATTGGATAAAAAAATAATACTGATTATTGTATAAATAGATTCGTTTAGTCGCGTTGTTTAAAATAGTGTTGATAGATATATTCTGGCGTGGATTTTGTTAAGAACTTTTAATAGAGAAAAATTCCGTCATACATGGTTTTTGCGTAACTTTAACTGTTTGTTATGCAAAAACCATGTATGACGGAAACGCTATAAACGGAAATTTTTGTCTATATTAAGTGCACTACGTATGTATTGTATTTATTTGCATAAGGCATAATGTTGTATTCCTTAAAATAGTTTCGTAAATATCCTTTTATTTTTTGTAATTTGTAAAACATAAACAAAAATATGCTATAGGGGACTTTTATTTAGATAAAGTTATAAGTTTTTAAAGAAATTCAATCTCACTATATATAATTTAATATAGCTTTAACTATTTACGCACGCACACGTGGATGTTCTCAATCTAGCCTGTATTTTCATAGATTATTACAGTTTTCATAAGGATCCCTAACATTTTTGTAAATATTATATTACCTGTGTCCATCACAGATAACGTAGGATTTTAATGGTAAAAGAATTGTTCAAATCAGTCCAGTAGTTCCGGAGCCTATCGCTGTCAAACAAATAAACAAACCTTCCCTCTTTATTAGTTTAGTAAAAATGACCAACACATTAAACCCTTTTCGGTAAAATATAATATAATGCAGTTAAAAACAATTTTATAAAATCATAACTGTTTGGTTTTGGGTTTTTAAAAGCATATTCTTTATATAATAGGTACACAAGAGAAACCATTAGTGACATACGTCGTGTATAAATGGTGAAATCGTTCCTACCTCTGAAGTTTTACATGCCAGGAGTTCTCAAAGCTACGTGCAATCTATTAAGAAATATAATATTTTTACTCTCTAAAAATGAGGTTGTAGTGAAAAGGCGTCAATTTGGAAGCGGAATACGCGTCTGACTCGATCCCCACTCGACTGTGTGATCCTATTTAATTTTTTTTATTTATCACCCCTGGCAAAATTTATCACACAATGAAAAAAATAATAATTAGAGATGCACCAACTAGTCGATAAAGCTGACTATCCGGCCACTAGTGTAGTCGGCGACTATCTTCTTCAGTCGGTCGGTCGGTCAGCTTCTTACTTTTGCGTGTACAGAGATACCAGGATAATAAAGACTTGTTTAAGAATAAAGACGCTTTGTCGATGCAGGTACTCTGTGACCATTTACTTTTCTATTAGGTAGGTACACTCGTCATCACTAATGGGATTTTTCAATTATTCACACATTACAAATGCCGATTGCTCGGCCGACTAGTCGGCTTATTTACAACCGACTACTCGGCCGAAGTCACAGACGGCATATCTCTCATAATAAATAATAAAACAAATATTTTTTTAATTGATAGAGCATATATATGATCGTTTTACAATTCTACTAAGGTATAATTTAATGTACAAGTATTTGAATTTCTATCCTTAAACATACATTATTTTATTAATCAATGTAATAATTTAAATTTTGTTTTAGGATTCCGTAACCCGAGGGAAAAAATTGCTCGAAAATTCTAAATTAATAAGTATATCACAGAAGAAAACGCTTGCAAAATTTGTCAATTTTATAACTTATATTTTCCGTTGACCTAACGATTTAGAAATGACCTACTCGGAACCTTCGGTGGCATACAATTACAGCGTTGATTTAATCTAATAGTGTATATGACGCCTAAATGGGGAAAAGATTGGTACTTTACAGCACAGTAACTATTTGAAAAGGACCATTTGCTACAGGTTAAGTTATATTTTCTTTTATTATTGCAATTAATGAAAGACTAGTTAGACTAGTTAGAAAAGTTACTTAAATTGACTGAAGTTAAAAGTTGGAAAAGAATTAAAACTTAAAAAGTTTATATATATATATATATATATATATATATATATATATATATATATATATATATATATATATATATATATATATATATATATATATATATATATATATATATATATATATATATATATATATATATATATATATATATATATATATATATATATATATATATATATATATATATATATATTAGTATACCTTAGCTTACTTGTTTTTAAATGTCTGATATTTTCATGGAAAAACTGTAAAAGGGGTTTGGCGTTAAACATTTTTATAATACTCGCCATAAACGTTACATTTTATGTGTAGTAAACTTTACTTAATGGATACATTGTTGTGTTGTTTCAATTTGAAATCTATGTACAGTGCTAAGCAAACATAAATATATCAAATATAAAGAAAAGATAAGTCTCGAATGGGATTCCCACAATAGAACCTAGTGTTCAAGACACTCTGTTCTCCATTTCCTACCCAAATTCGAAACACTGCGTTACCACTCAAGGACTCAAGGAATGTGTTATTTTCAGATTCCTCGCTCTGGTAACAAGACAAAGCGCGGCGTTGGGTTCTGCCATGCCACATGCAATTTTGAAAGGTGGAAAACGGGTAACTGAGGAGGTTCCCTATGCCCACCCTGCTAAATGAGGAATACATCGTGAATCTAAAAATAAAAATGACTGTAACGAAGAAAATCTATTTTTTTAAAGTAGTAATACACACTTATAGATATTCAATCCTAAGTGTGGATTATCACTTTAAAAAAATATTTAAATAAAATAGCATTCTCTCTTGCCAAATGATTGCTCTTAGTAGCGGAAATTTGTAAAAATTAAACGTATGGCTTAGTGGGTAGAACACTTGGACGGTTTCAAATTAAATGATAATTATATATATAGATACGAATATAGCAGCGTAGAGAAGGATAACCTAGTATTCACCACTAAATATCTATTATAATAATGTAATATAATCGAAATAAAATATCTTATATATTAAATCATAACTTAATAAATATGACGCTAGGTAAAGTCAGGCTAAGCATAATATAAAAACAAGTAGTACCATATTACAAAGAACTAATTTTAGTATTCAAGTTCAAACCATTTCTTGCTTAGCCACTTAAATGTTCTAAATCTCATTTCCAATTTAATCCGCGCAGCTGTTTCTACTTTAGCACTAAACTTTAGTTTGTAGGTAATTAAATGAAACCCTCTGAACAAATAATCGCAATTTCAAATGCAGGAATCCGTACTATTGCAATTTTATACTGTAAAACTATTAAAGAATGGTCCAAGTTACAAGAGTACGTTGTATTTATTTGCTTTTTCAGGAAATATGTAAGATTGAAATTGTTTGTTTCTTTGAGAAAACCGACACAAAGCTCAATCGGACGTACAACTTATAAAAGATGACAAACTTAAAGTATTAGAAACATAAGTTTGTTATCCTGTTTTTTTGTAATTTTGACATAAAGTATCATTTTTAATTATAATTTTTTTTTGTTTATAGTGTAAATTTGCTTAGCTTCGAGATAGTAAGAACCAAAGGAAGCTTCCGGGTTTTCATTGAATGCGGCATAAATGAAAAATTAATGGCCTTATATTTTGATGCGTTCCTGATATAAAACGTCAGGTTATTAAATGTGTGTCAAAACAGATTATTAAATGTTTCTGCTTTAAGCTTATAACTTACGCTTTATTTCTGAATTCGCAGCAATCACAACTTTAGTTACATATGAGCGGACGGAATTGAACTTGAATAGATTGAGAGCTGATTCTATTTTCTATTTACAAATAAAAACTACATCGGTCGGTTTAAATAAAATTCATATTGCGATTTATTGTTTTCATTGTAGATTAATATGAAAAGCATAATATTTAAGGCCATGTGGCGCGTTGGGACTGCAAGCGGTTGTAAACAACATATACTACTAGACATAGAAGACATTTATGTGTCATTAGTCCAACGAAACATTCCCGGGCTTCAATTTATGTGAAATATAATCAGATATGACGTTATTATTATTGAATGATTAAATAAAATAAGTAATAAATACAGTAACAGCTTCTACATAACATTGAAAACTTATAATTAGAAATATGAAACAGTTCCATGCTATGTTTTCAATAATAATTAAATATATATTAATAACTTCTGGTCCTAGTTGGCTGTTCCCCAAGAAATGTTATGGCTCTTTCACACAATCGTGTATGAGCGATAACTTTTTTTAGATTAAAGTTTTATCCTGCATAGCAGGCTTAACATAGGGAAGGTACGTATGTAATGGTACGTCGCTTAGTCAGTTTTGTTCAATCAGTTCTGTCTAATGGTCAAACAAAATCCTTATATTTGCAAACTAATTTAAACAATGTATCTTGTCAGACCGGTTAATTAATCAATTTAATTAGCAGAGCCTGGAGATTGAAAGCAATCTATGTTTACAATAAAAAACTGCACCTCGATGATGGAAAAAAATTGCTAATTACAATAAAAAATAGAATTTTAGACTTTACTTTATATTATAAAAATCTTATAGTATAATATATTATAATTTTTATACGTTTTTAAATATTTGTCTTTTATTTGTATAGTATATATATATATATATATATATATATATATTATAATATATATATATATAAGAGTTACCTTCAGAGGGGTTACATATATTATATATGATTTGCATAGTACGACCCGGGTATAGCAATTTCATACATCATCATTAATGGTATCCTCCTATATTCAATTATTCCCTTTATCTATATATTATTTCCAGTAATGATTTGAGTATATGATATTATATAAACCATTCACTATATGACCGATTGTCTATGAAGGAACCTGAATAAGATAATCTCAGTAGTAAAATATAGTAGTATATTATTACATCATCTCAAGGGTGTCTAGCCATTAAGAGTCTTATTAGGTGTGTCTACAATTATCTGTCCATATTGTTCAGCATACGGGTACGACGACCCGGACCAACTCACTTCTATAACCCTCAATCCATGTGTAAGTGGTGTCCATCTATATTCCAAGTCTTTACTGCTCTTTTCCGTCCTTTCCATTGTAGTTTCCAGTAATTTTGAAGTTAAGCCGATGGAAAATCTTCCAAAAACCACTGCTCTCATTGTACCGATTGTCTTGGTAAGTGAACCTGGCATAACTAAAATAATAATGCCGAAGAAGAAGACCATGATTATTGTAAAATTTCCTCCATTTTACAACTTAGTATTTATAACTATACTTGATTCGTTTGAGAGAAAATCATTTTCTTTGCCAAACTGTTTCGCAGTGAGAACCAAGGGGTCTTAAATACAAACAGGGCAAGGATTCTCTGACTCAGCGAGAATCAAAAACCCATCCCTTCGAGCATATCGATGTAAAATACTTTATTCTTAAGTCTCCACAACTTATTAACTAAAGCGAAACTAATAAAAATAAACGCAATTGTCACAATCGGGCGTAAAGACAATTGGACGTAATTCCAAAAAGTTGGGAACAATTTTGCAAATACTAGAATATGATTTTCAGGACTTTGACCGGAGGATTACAATTTTTAAGCATTACCCTGTTATTTTGTCAGTTGTAATTAGCTATTTGCTACTATCATATCACGTGTGTGAAGAATATTTATTTCTTATATTCAATAAAATCACAATAAATCATGTCCCAGAAACGACCGTGACGGTTATTGAAACATTTCTTTCTCAGTAACCGCAACTATTTTCTATCTACTAAAATAGGGATTCAGCTTGAAATTGCAAAGTCATTTCGATTTCTCATTTTGACGAAATGCTTGTTCGCACATAGAGGCGGTACAAAGGAGTCCTTTAAATCTCAATACGTAAAATAAAGGTAAAGGATTGCTCTGGCCACGCGCAAAATTCAAAAATGCTCTTACAACTTGTAATGATTTTATCTAAATGATAAAATTAACTGTATTTATTGTCATGGAATTCCACAACTTAGTTAAACCTAATGTATTCATAGTAAATTAAAGTTAATTTTAAAATTCAATTTTGTGAAATTTCTACCAATCAGCGGGTGGAAAACGAATAATTGGTACGTAAAATTCATCTCAAGGCAATGTATTGGGTCTAATATGTAAATTAAGGTAAATATATCCAAATAAATATCTGATTTGAAAGGGATTCTACGATTATCGTTATTCGGATTTAACAATAATTTTTACAGCACTCTTAATTTATAGTCCCCATGTTAGGGGTCTTTAGTACTCCATCCTCGATTCCAACTTAGGCAAATTTTATGTCTCGTACTCCTGAGAAAGATGATTTATAAATACGCACCAATAATCAAAATGCAATTCTCCAAAATAGCCGTAATGGATTATCTTATACACTATTTTCTCTATGCATGGCCGCAACAGCTATTTATTATTAAATCGTGCGTGCACCTTAGAAAGGAAAGATTTTTATAAAACAACTGAAGTATTGAAAATTGTAGTAATATGCAACTTAAGAAAGCGGTTGCTATAAAGAGATAGTTTATTACTTTGGGATTTAAAAATAAAAAGTTAAAATGCAATAGCAAAGGTAAAATATATTCAAATTAAACTTTGTGATATGAACAAGATCTTGCATCTTCGATACGTTTCTCTAATTAGTTTTTACACAAGCTTGAGTGGTACGTTGGTGTCAGTTGGGATACAAATTTATTGAAATGTCTCGAATTTGTATACAATGATAGGTGGAGCAAGTTGACACAGGCAAGTTTTAAAATTCAATTTTATGGTGAAATTTGCAGACGTAATTATGGCGCATTGTGCGAGCAAAGCTGTAAGTCTAATGGTTTTGATTCGATCAAACATGGGGTTGTTAAATTTTTTGTACTTATTTCTATTTCTATTAGTCACAAATTAACATACATAATATTGGAAAGAACATATATAACGCATTTACTGTATACATTTCGTTTAACGAAAACTACCATTTACGTGACTTAAAATTAATAGTCGCCATTTGAGGGCTCTAGTCTCCATTACAGTTCCAAGGTAATATGCTAATTTTTGATTGTCTGTCAGTATCACCCACCTGGAAAGCTATTTCATTCTTTAAACGTCTCCAAGAGTATAAAAATATATATATAACTATATGCTTCACTATATAATATTGTAACTATTTATACTCAGATAAAGTAGATATATAAGTATTGTATATATTTATATTGATAAATATTATAGTATCTGTATACTATATATAGGAAATTGTTACGAAAATTTGTGAACTTACCATCATATGTATGATGCAGCATCCAGAGGCGAAATTATTGATAT
Organism: Dione juno; assembly: GCA_037127375.1. Taxonomy (NCBI): domain Eukaryota; kingdom Metazoa; phylum Arthropoda; class Insecta; order Lepidoptera; family Nymphalidae; genus Dione; species Dione juno. The sequence continues at coordinate 2,756,931 of JAXRJS010000014.1, forward strand.
AAATTCATATAGTATCTTAATATGGATTTCAATCTTATTATCCTAATATATATTCGATATTGCACTACACCTTTCACTAAAGTTGAGTGCCCTGCGGTCGACCACGTAGATCCAACAGCGAGATAAGACACGTGTTGGTGGCTGAGGCTTGAAAGATTGCGAAGGTTTGAGGGCAAATATGCCGAAGCTTGAAGTGGCGAAAGCGATTTCTATTAAATGAGAAGGAGGAAAGTGCGGAAATCTGGGAAAATTTTGCTTGTCATAACTATGAAATGTACATACTTCTCAATTGGAGGTTTGGCAAAACACCGATTAGCAAAGGCAGCAGTTACAAGCCAAGCCACGTTCAATGCACCGACTTCTGGACATCGGGAACTCTTGCGATACAAGCCATTCCGAAGAGTCGGAACTGTTGCCTTGGCCGAAAGGAGATATACCAGGATATTTCGCTAGGCGTTTCAGGTTAAAAAGAAAACAATAAGGTGGCAGGATAAAGCTGTCAATTAAAAACATGTGATGACCCTTTAGCTTGGGGAATTTATTGCGAAGTACGTAATCTGATGGAAATACAAAGCCAATGCCTTTGAAGTCTTTAACGGATTATCTCTACTAACAGGAGGATGTATACCGTTTTTTTTTTTCATTGGGGAATTTGAAATTCTTACATTGCTTACATAGATCGATCAGTTGACTGCGGTAACTCAGCCATAATGCCTCAATCCCTTGCACTAGACCTGGATTAAGCCATTCGTCGGAAAGGTTTTCACTGCCATCGGACAGGAACAAATAAGCTGGTTGGTATAAACCAATTCTAAGGCGAAGTGCTATGAAATGGTGGTTGACTGCACCCTGGATATCGGAATAGTTGTTCAAAAAAGAAGAGAAGGAATCGAGTTCCGGTAGTGAATTAAAAATTTCTAGCATTCATCCACAACTCAAAAAAGGTTGACTCTGATTAACAAACATCACCCGGTATTTCACTACCATCAGCTCCTGGAAAGACCTTTGCGAGAGTTCTTTTAAACTGTCTGACAGATTTATTACAAAAGATACTACCAAAAACCCAGTTTGGCTTCCGACCTGATCGAGGCACATGTGAAGCTGTTTCCTCGCTGCAGGAAAAGAGTAGAGAACAAGGTCGTCATTTGTATCTCTGCTTTGTTGACTTGGAGAAAGCATTCGACAGTGTGCCTCGTGAAGCCCTCTGGATAGTGCTAGGAAAGCTAGGGTGTACGGAAAAGTTTGTGAGACTTCTGCGCCTCTTGCATGATGATATGCAGTGCAGCATCTCCGTAGACGGCGAAATGTCAGCTTCTGGATTTAAAGTTGGCCACTAAGGTTTCTGTACATATGGCGATTGTGCTGCCAAATCTTCTTTACTCCTCCGAGATCTGGTGTGCGTATCGCCACCACGTACGTACACGTTTCCACCTAAAATGCTTACGTGCCATCATGAGGATCAGATGGTCTGACCAAGTGCGCAACACCGAAGTTCTGAGACGAACCAGTGTTGGTGGCATTGAGGCTTATGTAATGCATCGACAGCTTTGGTGGTGCAATCATGTATCACGTATGGCGGAGGAGAGAGTGGCGAAGCGCATCTTTTATTCTGAATTAATGGAAGGCAAGCGAAAGCATGACGGACAACTACTCCGATACAAAGATGTTCAGAAGCGTCACATGAAATGGTGAAACATTGAGCCTTCTCAATTGGAGCGTTTGGCAAAACAGCGGTCTGAATGGCGCCGAAGTATACAGAGGCGGCAAGCTCACGTGTCCACACTGCACACGGGAGCTTGCTGCTAAAATTGGCTATATAAGCCATATCCAACGCCATTCCGAATAGGAGTCGAAGGGGTTGCCTTGGCCGAAAACGGTCGGAAATCATCATCACCATCATATTTCACCTTAACAGTATTGTCAATGGTGTAAAATGAGAAAAATCTATCAATAGAGTACAAGTAAAATAAATTTTAAAAAAACATATGATTCCTCTTTCTTTATAGCTTGGAATGTGAAATACGTATTTACAAAATACCTCAGACAGTGCGAAATAAATGTCCAGACGTTTAAAATTAAATAACATTTAAACAAATGTAAATACATCTTATAACTGTCACTGTCACTACGGACGTTTTATTTTTATTCCAATTGGGGAATTTTGAAATGTCTTTTAAAATATAGTAAGTAAATTGAACGAAGTTCACCTCGCGGTGCCTCTGCACCATAGTGGTGCAGAGGCACCGCGTCTGTCTATAGACACGATTGTTTGTGGGTTCGATTCGCAGTCGCGGAGAATTAATTATTTTCATTTTCTTCGGTCTGCTGACCAGACAAAGCATAGATTTCCGCTACTCAACACGCAATGTCTCGAAAGGCGAAAAGCGGAGAAAGGAGTGTCTGTACCCTCTGCCTACCCTGCTATGAGCCGGATACAGCGTGCAATTAAAAAAAAGAATGAATTAGTAAGGAGATAGAGTGTGGTAGTGAGTTAAACTCAAATGTTCACGTTCCATCCAACAACTACACAAAAGTGATGTGATTTTTATGTGAATAATAACATCACTTCAGGAAATTTATTATTTATACAAGTTTATTTTAAGTAAATTTGTATATTTTAATAAAGTTAATGTATGTTAATAATTTGTTATCAAATGCTTATTTACTTAAATTGTTTTATCTTTTAATTTATTTAAAATGAAATACTTTCTGGTATAGTTATATAGTTATCTAAACTTTAAAGGACTAAGCGTGGTATTGACTCGAGGTAAGGGTTACCTCACTGAATTCAATACATTGAAAATTCACGTTTGGGTCATACATATATATGACACGGCAGTAGTTTTAATCTAGATGAAAATTCTAAAAGTCTGAATGCATAAATGTACGTATATAAATAATTTAGTGCATTTAAGAGAGACGTTTCTTAGTAAATAAAATTAATATATATTAATAAGATTTTTGTCAAACCAATTTTACTCATCTTAAGATCACCAGAAATCAGCTGGTTTAATATAATTACGAAGTGTTGACTACATCTCCTGAACCTAACTTAACATTTTCGTTAACAATAGCGAAACTTATGAAGTAACAAAGTTTTCATGTAATTGGAAGGGACACGTGCGAATAATGGATTAGACGATAATGGAAAGGCTACCTCGTAACTTTATCAAAAACTTACCGACCGACCGAATTAAAACTAACGATTTCTAGGTAAACCTCGTTATATAGCTTTATAATGTAGCTTTTACCGGGCCTTTCAGACTTTGTCCGTATGGTCATTTGGACATATCTAAGAAATATGTATAAATATTCAGTTCTTTTATAAACATCGTGGCGCAGTGGCACGAATGAAGTGAGAATGAATTATTTTCATTTTATTCGCTCAGATAACAAGACCTAGCGCGGCGTTGAGTTCCGCCACTCGACACACAACACCTTGAAAAGCGAAAAATGGAGAACGAAGTGTCTTAACACTAGGTCCCTACTGCCTACGTTTCCTGCTACGGTTATTTAGCTTTAGGTTACGAAGCTAAAAAAATTATAAGCACATGATACATTTAATGTGCCTAAGCTAACTATGTAACTCTTCACCTTTATAATACTAGAAACAGATTGACTTATATGTGATTTCTTTCTAGACAGGCTTTCTTTTAACTATATTAGGATTAGGATTTCTGATTTGCTGCCACATATAAATGACCATATAGTCATATAAATATAGTCGTAGAGTAGACCTAGACGACTAGACTAGACGACTAGAGTAGACTAGACCATATAGTCATAGTCATATAAATGACCATATAGTTTTTATTATTATTAAAATATATATGTGAGTGATTACGAGCGAAAAATGTGAGTTCAAAACAATTTCAAATGTACATTCATAAAGCAATTATTAAATACAGGAGATGTCATATACACATAGGTATAATAACAAATATACAAGTATAGAGAGATATTAAATTTATTACGAAGTCTTCAAGTACACAGTAAATAAACATCGTATAATCAGTAGGGACATTTTGAGACGTTATTAAATTATTTTCATCTTAATATCAAATTATAATGAAATGAATTTGAATTTCAAACAAAAACATGATATTGCGCCTTAATTACATTCTTTACGTTACAGGTGACTTGCTAAAGAAAAAGATTTTACAGCTCGTTAGTTATTCAGAGCTTTTCCATACAATAAGTGTAAACAGAGGGGCCGGTAATTGCTTTCAAAAAGCAGCTTTTTAATGTTTTTCATTTTTAGTAATGGCAGATTTTATAATAATTTATGTTTTTTTATCCTTTGGTGCTGTTTTTTATACAAACTAAATTTTCAATTAACTTCATATTAAATTACTAACAGGTAAGGGTTTTTTCTGGGTGATAACATACGTGTATGTTCTATAAATTACATTATACTTTGTCATTTTAAAAAATTTCTTATTACTTCTGTAAGAAAATTACATTAACATATTACTGTCTTTTTGAGTATTTCCATTTTATTAATTTTAACAATTTAACACTCACAGATGTTACCCGCTCGTGGTATTATTCAAGATATATTATTTATATGTTCCTTCGTCGTTAACGTTAGTTGTAATTAGTTGTTAATATTAAATATTGCCTGGAATTTATAACATCTCCGTCCATAATACAGTGCCGTGTATTTAAGCTGTAGTGGAAGAAATTGTCTATCGCAGTATAGTCCTTTTATAAACATTTGCTTAAGCCTTTACCGCCGCACGTTAAATTACAAAATTTTGCATTTTGATGTTCACCTGATTGTCTTGCTAAGGGGCAGTTCGTAAATTGTCCTTCTAGTTCGTATATTCTATTGTTTGTACAAGTAAAAAAAACCAATATGGTTAACATAAAACAATATAAAATTGTAAAATTTTTAAAAGTTTAAATTAAATTTATAAGCAAAAGCTTTTTAATTTAATTTGTGGGAAAAAGTATTTGCAATTTTAGTTTAAAATTTATTTCATCAAAAATAAAATGTTTTCCTCGGCTTCACATTTTATCTAATATACAACACTGTAGGCATAGAGAATTGACTGTTAAGACACTCCGGTCTACGCATTTTTGCCTGAATTGCGTGATGAAATCATGTATTTCTAAATCATTAATTAAGTAATTCTTCCATTTATCACTACTATTGTGTTACAATAAACATTTACCAATATGTACCATTTATGATGTAATTATTGTTATACATTACGAGCACATAGTATGTACGTACGTCCGTACTTTTTGTTAGCAAATTGTATTTCTTTTTTACCATTTCTTAATTTATATATATATATATATATATATATATATATATATATATATATATATATATATATATATATATAACTATTCTTAAGAGTCCAATTGTTTGTTATCTATAAAGTTATATGTTAGAGTTGTATGATAATCATGGTCACGTTGTTTATTATTTGTCATATATGGAGTGACAAATAACCTGAGATATATTAATTAATTGGTTTCCTTAACGAGCTCTATAAATCTTACGTCGATAATAAACGTGATTGTATTACACATCCAACTTTAGAATTGAACATGACAAGCAATTAAGTCCCAAATAACGTTGAAACTTCTATTAATATGTTGTGTTTAATTACATGTTTCTATGAACTTTGTATATTGATGTCGTCCTGAGATTACCTACTGTAAAATGATGCTGACTTGAATATACATGTGTCTATTCTATTTACATATTCCAGTTTACTATACACAGTGAATAACTTCATGAAAAGATTGAGATATCACTTTCTTATCAGCCTTATCTATATAATTTATTTATATAAAAGTGTAGGTTCACTGACTAGCCCAGAAAACAGCCACAAGCAGCTAAACTAAGATTTAAATTTTCGCAAATAAATACTTTAAAGAACGTAATTTTTTTTTTGTAAATTTACACCTAAAGGAGTAAAACAATGTATGAAGATAGTCGTTTTTAAAGACAGAAACGTATAATTTGTAATTTGAATTCGTAATCAACACAAAAAGTGTTATTAATTTTTGGAGATTGTTGGTTATTCTGATAATGCAGAAAATATCTTATGGGAAAATCGGAAACCACGCGGACAAAGTCATGAACAAAAAGCTAGTAGCATATAAACTAGACTCCATGTTGTAAAAGTAAAATAATAATTTGTATAAGCTTATCTAGCTAGCTCATAGTACAATAATTATAGCATCTCAGAAGGCAGAACGAATTATACCTATAATATTATATCTATTCAATTGAATAAATTCCACTCAGTATTTAATATATCAATGAACCAAGAGTAATATTGTAATGAAGACGTAATCAAAAGCTTATTATTTATATATCAATTTATGAATTATTTAGACAAGCAAACGTAGCGTCTAATGGAATGCAAATTGCGTAAATATTTGACTGAGAAAATTTATTTTTTGGGTCCCGCACGCTGTAAGCTCATGATGTCGTATCGTATTTTACATAAATGATAAATGTTGCCATTTTGTCGTGTTAAAGCCTTGTTAATGCATTTATGAAACCTGTTTGATTGTAAACAAGTATTTATAACCAACTTCAAAAAGGTAGAGGTTCTAAGTCGGAATGTTTCGATATGTTTTGTTTCGATATGTTTTTTTATATATGTACGATAAATAATAACATAACGATTAATTTAATCGTAAGATCATAATTTAATCAATCAAAATCATCAATCGTAATTTAATCGATAAGAATCGTACTACAGCAGCTAACAAAAATATTTATTACAGACACTGAAGCCTTAGAATTAAAAACAAAACTACGTTAAATAAAAACTACGACTTAATGACTAAAAAACAAAAAAAACTTGTTGCTGACGATTTTTTTTAAGGGACTAGACGGGCGAAGGGATGACTGCTAATATGACTTTGAAATACTGCTAATATGTCAAATTATTAAATTTCATTTAAATTTAATAATAATTTGTTTATTTCGGCTTTCAAGATATTTTCAAAAACTTTTTGCAAGTTTTAATTAGTTCGTACAAAAAATAGTTCACAAACTTGGCATTACTTAATATTTGTTCATATTAAATAAAACAGCTTAAACGGATTAATCACGTATATTATCATTTTTTGAAAACCCGACGTTTCGAACACTTTGCAGTAGTCCGTGGTCACGGGTAGACTGTTTTATTTAATATGAATAAACATCGCGGAAACCAAAAACTTATTAATATTTGTTGTTTTTTTTTGTATATATAAGTAGACTAGACAGGAAGAGCCTAGTGTCAAGACATCTTCCACCAGAATCTGCACTTTGATTTGTCAGAATGAGGAAATTAAAATGACGGCGGATGCACCATCCACTCTACATCAGTAGAGTGAATGGTGCATCGCCATCGCCACCAACTTAAATGTGAATTAAATGTGAATTAAGTTGGTGGCGATGGCGATGCACCATTCACTCTACTATTTACATCTCTAATTATATAATTAAACGGTAAGTTATAAACATTATTTGATTTATTAACTTCCGTTGTCTATAAGTTGTATATATATATATATATATATATATATATATATATATATATATATATATATATATATATATATATATATATATATATATATATATAATATATATATATATATATATATATATATATATATATATATATATATATATATACGTTAGGGACTATAATTTTCGTGTTAGTCATGCGTGAAGCTTAATTTAATTAGGAGTATTTAATAAGCTTTATTCTATATTAGATAGAAGAATTAACGCTTTATATTATTATTATTTTCTTTAGTTTCACGTTATATCCTGCACATAGGTAGGGTACCCCGCAGTAGGCACAGGGAACTGTAGGCGTGTTAGGTAGACCTAGTAGAACCAAGTGTTAGGACACTCCGTTCTCCATTCTACACCTTTTCATGCGCCCTCGCACAGAACTCAACCCCGCGCTTTGCCTTCCTGCCAGAGTGGAGAAAATGAAAATAACTCATTCTCCCCGAGTGGGAATCGAACCCAGAAACAACCACAACCTTTGCCCTACGATGGTCCTCACAAATTATTCAATTTTAGTTATCTATTTCCTAATATTTTATGAAGTTCAGAACTGATAGTGGAAACATTCATCATTCGCTGTGGTTACAGGTTCAAATATGTGATTCCGCTTCCGCTTATATATAAGCGGAAGCGGAATTAATGCGGAAAGCATGTTAGAAATAATGAAGAAATTCGTTAAATGAATTTGCACCTTTTAAATATTTAAAATAATCTACATATGTGAACTCCAGAATCCTGAATTATAATGTATCCGGAGAAATTTCGATGTTAAGAGTTTAGTACGAAATTTACGTTTTTTATCCTTTTACTATTATTCACGATCATGCATAGAGTGTTGATGTATAATTATCATTACATAATTACATATAATATGATACATGTAATGATGTATATAACGTATAATTATTAAAAAAACCTTTTCGAAGTTATATTAAATGCCTATTCCAAAATATCAGCAATAAACACGTGGGAAAATATTTAGTTTAAGCGACTCTGAATACACATAGTTTTTCCATCTACGTGACTATTTCTATATGTTGCGGCTTAGTTGTTAAACGTGGCAGTGTATGTTCTTTATAGACATATGTATTTAATAGTGGGGAAGATATCTTTATAACCACGATTCAACAAACAAACGGACAAAACATCACATAAGGATATAAAATGTAAGTAATGTAAAAACATTCACATAAAGACAAGAATGTTGTCTTTAAAAGAACGCAAATTGAAAATAGTCTGGTAGAGGGAAGTTAGTGTAAGATTCTCGTTTTTGGCTTTTTAAGAGATTTCGTGTTGAGTGGCGGAACTCAACGCCGCGATTCGTCTTGTTAAAAGAGCGAGGAAAATGAAAATAGTTGTACGGCCCTCAGGGGTAGCCTGAGTAGGAATCGAATCAATATCCATCGCGTTGATGACCCTAAATTTCTAAATTAATATGAATTATATATAATAATTAATAGGAATGAACTTTACGCTGTATTGTGCAAATAGCTGAGATAATTTCGTGTGAAGACAATCCATTGTCCGCTTAAATCTTGACTGGTAGAATACAACGATGCGTTTTGTCATGCCAGAGTAGCAATTGAACCCACAATCATTATTTATCATCACAATCATAATTTATCCGTAGAAAGCGAGTAAATACAGCTGTAGAAATGGTAGTGGGTGTAACTCGTAGAAGGAGAAAAAGCATAAAAATAATTGTAGTTATATCGTATTTAATAAATGTTAAAATTATATTAAATTTTATAAGCTACGACAGATGACAAAAATTACAGAATGATATTTTTTAATAATAAAATAACGTACTAAAGAATTTAGAAAAGAATTTCATTAAAACAATTAAAATAAAAATAATTTATACTAAGAAAATAAAACTAACAACGCCACACATCCAAACAAAAAGATAAAATATATATGGGCATTAACGGGTTTTAACTTAAACTTAACTTCAACGTTTGAAACCGTTGAAAGATCCTTAAACAGAATTATTTTATAAAATGTAATTCGTTTGAAGCGAGTATGTTTTAAATCCATTAAGGTACTTCACTCTTGCAGTATGTAGTTTTCCAGTACGACGCTAAAGCATTTAGAGCAATTTACGGAGCAAAGCTCGAGAACTGGGAAACAAGTTCAATTATAAGTTTTTATTCCTTTTTACTAAAATAACGCATATATGAATAAAACTTGTGTTGTAATTTATTGTAGAGTATATATTGTTTGACACCTTCATTTATAACGCCTTAGTGTTAGGCGTTTTCAGTAAGTGCCATGTTTTTAAGGACCCTCCAATGTAGACTTAGCTTTGATAAGCCCAGTACTTTATTATATTTTTTTAAAGTTTAAGCCTAACATTTTTGTCTGCATTGAGTTTTAATGAGTCATTTATATTTCTACACATCTATCTTTTTATTTATCTCAGGTTAGGTATTCTGTTTTTCACTTCTTTATCATTTATAACATCCACTTGGTTAATAGCGGAGAATATATTTCTACTATCTATAAGATCTTTGATTTTCACAATTTTACATATTATTAATGATTTTGTTTAACGTTTTACAGTTAACTCGGTGCAAATAAAAAAAACTGTTGTATCGGCGGTAGTTTGATATAATAAATGTGTCAACCGAAAGACAAAAAAAATGTATGCAATCAATCTGGTGAAAGTGTCTCAATTAAAAATATTTAACTATAACAATATAACCTATATTCTGTTAGTATAAATAATATGATATATTAGAATAAAACATATTCAATACGAAGGTAAGCCACCAATTAGACAGCGGTTAAATGCGTTGCATTGCTACAATACAGTATTAATTAATTATGCCACTTGCAAACTAACGCGGTCTTTCAATGTGTGTTAGGAAATATATACGTACCTTAAATAAATTATAGCTATGGTTTTGCTTTGTGGTTGAAAGCTTGTTTGATATTTTATATTAATATATGTACTACATTTAACTTAATTTTATTAATAAATGATGTATGAAGAATATTACCAATAATTATTGTTGATTTTGATCGAAATTCGTCTCTGTACAACAAACATATTATAGATAGATAATAAAGAAGGCAACGATTTAATGATTATTTTTATAATTACTTTAAAGATTTGCTTACATAAGGATTATTATAGAACTATAAATATTTAGGTATTTTTAATTTTACCATTATATGTTATTATTTCGGACAGGAATAGAACCTCTAACCATGAACCTGAACCGAGTGAATGAATGCAGAACGAAATGATTGTATAAATATTGTCAAGATTTAAACTATCTTTAAGTTATAGTTTTTTCAAAAACGTTAATTATAATTAATACAATGTTATTTTATAAAGCATGTTTTATGTTGAAATAAATTAATTACAACGTTGAGTTTATTTTTAATATGTATTTAGATGACATTTATAATTTTTTATTTTATAGTAATTTGTGATATATTTCAGTACCAGTATCTGTTAAATTTACAGTGTATGTGGATTCAAGTATCAAAGTTTTACTGAAAACTTAAAATGGGAGGACTTTATAGGTTTGTATGGAACAGCAGTTAGAGCTTGTTGCCAAGTCCTAGCTACTCCGTATGAAAAGAAATACTTTTGGGTATTTATTTATTGATATAAAAGTCAATAATAAGAAATATTCTTGAAGTTTTTCTATTAATTAAAAATCCAGATATTCAATTCTAGTACACTGCAAACTAGTTGCTATAAAAATTAAATTAAAAATGATTACAAAGACACATAGATTCGGCGTTATGTATATTTCTAATAAAATATAAACAAAAGTCAGTATTTCTAGGCTCCACAGTAGTACAGTTGTCGTTTTCAAATTATATAGAGGCTATCTGAATCTAAATATTCTAATATATGCTAGCTTTGTGTAGGATCAATATTGTGTCTTTAATAAACACAATTCTATGGTCAATACAAGCATTCATCACGTCCTTGTAACATTGTACGTTGTAGTATAGTAAATTGTACATATATTAAAATCAGAATGCTTAAAATGAGATATAAAACAAGAATTATTTATTACTCTTGTTTAATCAAAATGAAATAATAATATAAAAATATTTCCTCAAACTATTTTTATATCAAAATCCTATTATGTCAAAGGCCTTTGCCACCTGCTCGTGTCGCTTCTACAGTTACTAAAACTAACTATCTATTATATTTATATACTAGAAAAATATTTATATATAAAAAAAATCATAATAAAGTAAAGCGAATTATATGACTAGTCGGATATTAGCTGCTTTAAGTATGCTTAAAAGGAAATCCTTTTTACTCCAGAATACTAGAGAGAAGAGTTCAATTTCCTTAAAGTCCACCGTACCGCTAGGAATTTAATCATTATTTTAATTTTACAATTTTGTACATATAAAAAAGTATTAAAATAAAATAATTATAAAAGTTATTTCATTGTGGCGCAGTGGGACAGCATCTGACTGTAAACGTCGCGGGTTCGATCACCTCATTGGGGAATGAAGTTATTTTCATTTCCTCGTATTAGAAAAACGCGAAACAGGGTTTTGTAGAATTCAGATATGTGACGGAGAACGAGTCATGACACTAGGTTTTCAATATTGTCAAGGAAATTGAATGTTCGATATACAAAAGTGAAAATATGATTAAATTTAGTATAATTTAATCGGTAAATATTAAATAAAAATAGCTCAATTTTTTGTTTTGTATATTTGTTAATTGATTTGTAAATCAATAAATAAATACCTAAGCTATTATTTTTTTCGTACGGAGTAGGTGCGTCCTACCGCATTAGGATCCTAAAACTGTTTCATGTAAAACTTTAAAATCCTCTCATTTTCAGTTTTCAGTAATGCTTGCTTCAAATTCACTGCAAACTACAGATAGACTATTATTCAGTTATATCACAACTGGCTATAAAATGAAAAATTATAAGTTAATTATAAGTTAAGCTAATGACAAATTAAAAATAAGTTTGCCAAAATTGTTATCAATTCATTTTAACATATATAACATACTATATGAAGTAACAGTGCATAAATTATAATTATATAGTGTTGTAGAATGTTGTAGAAGAGATCGTTTGTAAAAAGAGGGTGGTCTTATATTATAAAGACTATAAAAGTAATGAAATTGTCAATCAATCGTCAGTCAGTCAGTATATCAGTCAATCGACAATCTTTGTCCAATATGCTGGAAGAATATGGTCTTCGTAGGTTTTGATGTTTTTCTTGAAAGAAAACTCTAACCACTTCTGGTTTCTAACAATAGTGTATAAATTAATGTTTTTGAACAAAAGACAACCGTATAGTTCAAATCTTGACAGTAATTATAACATCACTTAATCGTTCTGCACTCTAGTGCTGAGAATATTATAATTATGAAACTTTATTCATTTTAAATTCAATTGTCTTTGTAACGTGTTCATAATTAATGTTCTGAAGTTTGTAGTGCTTATGCGATATCAACGAAAGTTATACTATATATATATATATATATATATATATATATATATATATATATATATATATATATATATATATATATATATATATATATATATGTCGGTGTCTTAATTAAAATATACGAATTAACTGAGCAAGTATAATTTTGCAAAAAATCTATATGTGTATTAATTTTAAAATGTTATCCCACACTAAGAAATGAAACGTACCTTTAGAAAAACATATAGTTCAAATTTTTATATGTACATTTAAAAGTGTCTTTCAGAAAAACAATATATTTTTTTCAATTAAGTAGATTACTGGAAATTTTCCCTTCTTTTCGCCGTTGTATAAAGTAATGCCCATTTTATATATATATATATATATATATATATATATATATGTATATATATGTATATATGTATATATGTATATATGTATATATATATATATATATGTATATATGTATATATGTATATATGTATATATATATATATATATATATATATATATATATATATATATATATATATATATATATATATATATATATATATATATATATATATATATATATATATATATATATATATATATATATATATATTATATATATATATACTTACTTTATACAACGGCAAATCTTAAGAAATTTGCAATCTTGATTTTTTCTCTTTCTATTACATTTATGTTATATAATATGTTTAAAGGTTAAACGTATCCAATTTATAGAAAAATAAAATCCATAGTGTCAATCCGTCGCCTGTAATGAAAAATTAAAATTAAAATCGCGCTTTGCCTTCAATCAATATGCCGCTGTTTCAGCTTAATCTGTATAAAACATAATATTATTTGATTTTATGTAAATGTATTCAATTAACAATAATTATTAATGGTAATATTCTTCATACATCATTTATTAATAAAATTAGTTAAATGTAGTACATATATTAATGTAAAATATCAAACAAGCTTTCAACCACAAAACAAAACCATAGCTATAATTTATTTAACGTACGTATATATTTCCTAACACACATTGAAAGACCGCGTTAGTCTGTAAGTGGCATAATTAATTAATACTGTACTGTAGCAATGCAACGCATATGACCGCTGTCTAGTTGGTGGCTTACCTTCGTATTGAATATGTTTTAATCTAATATACAATATTATTATTATTTTTACTATTATTTATAATTATGAATATCGTAAATTAGTATAAATATATTTTGACATGTCGCGTTTAATTTCTAGTTAGATTCCGTAAATAGGATATAAGTACAGAATAAAGTACCTAACCAGTGACAATCAGATTTATTATATATACTTTATTGCACAAAAACATAATAAGCAGATAGTACAGAGTAAAACGTGTGCAAAGGTTTCTTCCAGCCAACCTGTGCAAGTGGGTGAAGGTGATAAACATAGCGGGGCGACAAAAATGTGCAAAAGAAATGTACATTTAAATTTAATTTATAAATACATACATACATACATATACCCATATACACATATATACACACAAATACATATATATATACACATACATCGTTATACAATATTTTACTTTTAAGTGCTGCCTGAAAGTTGAATAAGATGTTGTTTTAATTTAGATTTAAACGATGTTAATGACTGGCTCTCTTGTATTGGCTTGGGAAGTTTGTTCCAAATCGATGCGGCATATACGGAGAAGGACTTTTGTAGGAATTTTGTGTTACTTTTTGGAATGTCAAGAATTGGTCTTACATAAGACCTTCTTGAGCGGGTGGGAGTAGGCAGGATGTTGAAACGGGAACGTAGGTAGGTCGGAAAATTTGGTAATTAAGTATTTAAAAAGGAGGGAAAGGATATGCATATCACGGCGAAAACGGATTGGGAGCTAATTAAGCTGTGCGCGAAACTGAGAGACATGGTCATACTTCCGTAGACCATAGATGAAACGTATCGCGAGATTTTGAAGGCGCTCTAATTTGCTAAGTAGCTCCTCATTTACATCCAAGTAGCAGACGTCGGCGTAATCAAGAATTGGTAAAAGCAGACATTGCGCAAGCATAATTTTGGTCCTATGAGGAAGAAAATATTGGAGACGCTTGAGAGAATGAAATGAAAAATACATGCGTTTACTAAGTTCGTTAATATGAGATCTCCATGTTAAGTTGCTATCGATAATTAGTCCCAAATTCTTAACTTTGTCTTGGTACGGAATATGAGTTTCCGAGTACATAACCTTGGGTACTAAATCCCAATTGATCTTATATCCAAGTCTATTACTGCTGATAATAATTGCTTGTGACTTTTTTGGATTAACTAAAAGACTGAAAGATTCAGCCCAGCTTTGTATCGCAGTTAAATCTTCGTTTAATGACGCGATGGTTTCTGGCAATTCAATAAAGTAGCCATGTCGATACAATTGTAAATCATCGGCATACAGATGGTAAGGAGAAGAGATGACTTTTAAAATATTGTTAATAAAAATAGAGAATAGAAGTGGAGAAGGGACGCCGCCTTGAGGAACACCAGCTGTGAGATCTTGCCAAGCTGATGTATTATCATTGGCTTTCACGCATTGCTGGCGACCGAAGAGATAAGAGTGAAACCAGTTTATAACTGTAGGAGGAATGTTAACTGCACGGAGAGAAGCAAGAAGTATATCAAAATCTACAGAGTTAAAAGCACTGCTGAAATCAAGTAGTACCATTGCAGTGAGCTTGGTATTATACATAGCGCAACGAATATCCTCCGTAATATTCAGCAGCGCAGTAACTGTACTATGAAAGGGGCGGAAACCAGAAAAATCTATAATGTGGGTAAGCACTGGTGCAATGTCCTCCAACACAGGAAGAATCATCTCAAGGCTGAGATTGTCGCTCCCGAAGGCTTTAGTAGAAATGGAGCGGATATACCTCTTGACTTCATCTTCTGACACAGGTTTAAAGGAGAAGGGCATTGAGTCTGGTAGGGCAATGTGAGACAAAAAGGCACGTGTTTGCGACTTTATTTGGGGATTTCACAACACCAATATTAAATATTAATATTGGTGTTGTGAAGTGAGAATTTAGAACATTAAGATCCACTGAAATCTGATGTTTTTCAGTGGTTTTGCCTACACCAAGCGACACCAAGAACCTCCAAACTTGCGCTTGACACAGATTCTGAATGGTATTGTGAATATAGCGGCGCTTAGCATCCCTACACATTCTGTTACAAATGTTACGCAGTTTTTTGTATGCTGACAGATTTGCCTCACAAGGAGAGGTTTTATTTTTATGGCTTTATTACGCTTTATTACGCTTAGCCATACATCTTTTAATTATTGGAGTTAACCAGGGAGCAGGTGCATGTTTCATCCGAACTGGTCGTACGGGGGCATGAATATTGTAAATATTAATCAGTTCCGTAGTTAAAGATTCTACCATGTCGTCAATGTTTGTTAATGACATTATGTCTGACCAGTTGATGTTCTTCAAATCCTCCCTAAAGCGTTCCAGGTCCATTTGCTTAAAATTGCGCTGAAGAAATATTTTGCTGCTAACCTTGGGAGGGCGTAGTTTATACGAAAGAAAGATTAAGTCATGAAAAGAGAAAGGGGCAGTCATTTGGCCATGAGAAATAACAAGATTAGGGTCTACAATT
Source organism: Dione juno (assembly GCA_037127375.1). Taxonomy (NCBI): domain Eukaryota; kingdom Metazoa; phylum Arthropoda; class Insecta; order Lepidoptera; family Nymphalidae; genus Dione; species Dione juno. Next base: position 2,773,537 of record JAXRJS010000014.1, read on the forward strand.
AGGAAAATAATGAGTGGGCGATGACATAGGTAAAATGTGTAAATTGTATGACTCGTTAAGTGATTTAAGCTGGTTAGTTCTAGAATCATTCTTTAGCAGGCACGTATTCAAGTCACCCATGCAGATTATATGCTCGTATTGAAGTGAAAGACTTCCTAGAACACTTTTTAGATCACTAAAATAGTTCACTTTATCATTCGGAGAATATAAGACACCCAAGAGAATTTTCTTATGGTGCACTTCTATTTCCAGAAAGAGGTATTCAAGAGATCCTGCAGTATGATTAGGGGAACAAAAAATAGTACAGGCAGGAATGTTGTCGCGAAGGTAAATACCAACGCCACCACCACCCCGCTCAGTGCGGTCATTACGGTATAACTGATAACCTGGAAGGGCGAAGCAAGCAGACGAAAGGGATGGTTTTAACCAGGTTTCAGATATAAGTATACAATCGACTACGCCGGAGCCAAAGGATGCAAAAAGATCGTTATAATGAGCAGGTATGCTCTGCGCGTTGATATGCATTAAGGAAAGAGAAATTGTAGGACGATTAAAAGTATTCAACAACTTATCCATTAATGTTTCGGAATCTGAACAAGACGAAAGGTCACTATCAGCACTATCATAGTTACTCGATGAGCAAGATAAGAACTCATCATTTCTATTCATATTAGTAAATAAATAAATCCTTTTAAAAATAAATGATATAAATATATGTATATAGTTACAAAATAATAAAAATAAAAATAATAATATAATATTTATAAATAAATGTAAAAAAAACACTTATCAAATTTACGAGTAAAACCACGTGCACAAGTTGACTAACACTTATTTTGCCTTTCCTACCAAATATCAGGAACAAAATAAACAAAGTAAGTTAAAAAAACATTTATACAATACTTAATACTTATTATACTGGTATATTATCGGTCGAAACCATTTTTTTTATTAATTTGTTTACTTACCAAGCTCTATGATATCGGTATATATTTTTTCAAGCAGGTCTTGAACCTATGAACAGCTTGCTCAGATTAATTTATCTTTCTCTTGATCTCTCACAATCCATCTAAATATCGAAGCTCTTCACAAAATCAAGTGATTTTAAATAAAACAATATCATTATTTACAATCATTGTTAATTTACTTAATAGTAATATACTATAGTAATAATCGCAAAAAAATTATACAAATTATACAAATATAAACTGGATATAAAATGAAGACAATTGAGGCAATCTTAGTAAAGGGCCTCTCTACCTACGAAAGCGCGATGATTGTATATATATATATATATATATATATATATATATATATATATATATATATATATATATATATATATATATATATATATATATATATATATATATATATATATATATATATATATATATATATATATATATATATATAAGTATTAAGTATTGTATAAATGTTCCTGATATTTGGTAGGAAAGGCAAAATAAATCTGATTGTCACTGGTTAGGTACTTTATTCTGTACTTATATCCTATTTACGGAATCTAACTAGAAATTAAACGCGACATGTCAAAATATATTTATACTAATTACGATATTCATAATTATAAATAATAGTAAAAATAATAATAATATTGTATATTAGATTAAAACATATTCAATACGAAGGTAAGCCACCAACTAGACAGCGGTCATATGCGTTGCATTGCTACAGTACAGTATTAATTAATTATGCCACTTACAAACTAACGCGGTCTTTCAATGTGTGTTAGGAAATATATACGTACGTTAAATAAATTATAGCTATGGTTTTGTTTTGTGGTTGAAAGCTTGTTTGATATTTTACATTAATATATGTACTACATTTAACTAATTTTATTAATAAATGATGTATGAAGAATATTACCATTAATAATTATTGTTAATTGAATACATTTACATAAAACCAAATAATATTATGTTTTATACAGATTAAGCTGAAACAGCGGCATATTGATTGAAGGCAAAGCGCGATTTTAATTTTAATTTTTCATTACAGGCGACGGATTGACACTATGGATTTTATTTTTCTATAAATTGGATACGTTTAACCTTTAAACATATTATATAACATAAATGTAATAGAAAGAGAAAAAATCAAGATTGCAAATTTCTTAAGATTTGCCGTTGTATAAGATTAAAGTAAGTAATGCCAATGCCTTACAGTTCACAGTGTATATATATATATATATATATATATATATACACTGTGAACTGTAAGCTGTATATTTATTTCTTCTTCATAATTACACAGTATTGCAAATAAGTTTTATAACTTTCGTTGATATCGCATAAGCACTACAAACTTCAAAACATTAATTATGAACACGTTACAAAGACAATTCAATTTAAAATGAATAAACTTTCATAATTATAATATTCTCAGCACTAGAGTGCAGAACGATTAAGTGATGTTATAATTACTGTCAAGATTTGAATTAATTATACACTATTTATACACTATTGTTAGGAACCAGAAGTGGTTAGAGTTTTCTTTAAAGAAAAACATCAAAACCTACGAAGACCATATATAAAATGAATTACAGACAATTGAGGCAATCTTAGCAAAGGGGCACAGTCTCTAACTACGAAAGCGCGATATATATATATATATATATATATATATATATATATATATATATATATATATATATATATATATATATATTATATATATATATATATATATATATATATATATATATATATATATATATATATATATATATATATATATATATATATATATATATATATATATATAATATATATATATATATATATATATATATATATATATATATATATATATATATATATATATATATATATATATATATATATATATATATATATATGTATTCCCAGGCCAAAAAGACTAAATATTTTTTTACATTTACCACTCAATACGAAATAGTGTGGGGTGATATACTGGATTAAGCTGGATGGAGGCTGCAAAATAATCTTCATATAAGCGATAATTTATTCATACAGCAAAACATAATTGTCATATTTAAAAATATTATTTTAAATATTTATTTCATCACAGAGAAAAGTAAACACTACGTAAATTACAAAAAATGTAATTAATTTCAATATTTCCTTATTGGGCCGTTCTCTAAATATATTTTTAATTGAGCTTCAAGTGTTCTAATGAAGCTTCTATGAAATATTTGAACAACGTCACATTTATACAATACATAAAAACGAAATAAGACCTTTTTTCTATTACTGACTTCGTTATGAACGTAAACGAACAATAATTAAAATTCAGCCTAAACAACTGTCCACGAATTTAATATAGCGTAGAGCAGACATTTTATTCAACTTTATAAATTCATTATGAAAAATTATACAACAATTTGGACATTTATATCTCAAATCTTGTAATAAGTATATCAATAATGACTTTTTACAGTGATATAAAATAAAAATGTTTATGTATTAGAAAAATATTGCTGAAAATTATCAAAAATCTATTATATACCCAATTACCATCAATAAATGACATACACATAAATATTGTTTACTAAAAAAGAATGCATTTCGACAAAATCTGATAAAGATTAAACTAATTCCCAGCATTTATATCAAAGCGCAAGTGTACACCACAAATGTAGGCACCGTAGTAGCTACGGACGGCAGTAGACTGTTAGGCGCCGTACGAACAACCCACCAGTTGAACGCTACGCAGAAAACTTTCGACATATTTGAGAAAAAAAAGTAACAAAAACTATTAAAAACTCTCACTTTCATCGTTTACATAATCTGTGTAATTTTTGGCGCGACTTTTGGCATCTCAAAGTTTTTTGCTGTTTTATTTTAATTTGAGAGTATTTAAATAGTGCGCGCGCTTTAAGTTTCTTGTGTTTGTGGATTAAAGTGTTATTTTTGCTTGATTTTATATTTTATTTAAAAGTTTAGTGACTTAATACTTTAAATTGTAAGTACAGGGTTTATAAGTCGCTGAGAAATTTTTATAGGTAAGTAAATATGAAACGAATGATTTTTATGAATTATATATACAATATATAATTATTTTCATTTTAATCGAAAAAATATATATGTTTCAATTTATGTCTCATTCCGCATTATGTTACTTCATTTATATATAGTAAGTTATAGTTAGTTGATTCATCTGTAAATTCAAATACAAGTATGTTTTTTGTTCAAAAAATTAATCTTGCATACTTCTTTTTCTAATGTCTAAAACATTACCACTAAACGAATAAAAAAGAACCGACTCAAGAACTCCAGTGAGACCGTATAAAAAATTATACGATCATTACAATTTTACAATTAATCATTTTTTAACAATGATACGTTTGAAAATAGACTGGAGCATTTAACTGGTGTGTAGCCATTTAAAAATCATTAATTAAATAATAACCTTTAACACTTCTTTTAAATTGTGATATAGAATATTGTTGGACGTTTTCTGGGATCCTATTGTAAAAGCATACACATTGAAACAATCCTATCGTAAAACCCTATGAAGGAATTGACGACTCATTGCAATCTAATTACAGGGGTTATAAATTTGAGCCTATTTCTAGTATACATTAATGACTAGTATATTACTTATTTTTACCAGCCTTACTAGTAAGTACCTAGTAAGATAAGGCTGGTAAATGGGCTAAAAGAAGGTTTATAATAATTAATAGACCACTTAAAAATAATCAAGAACCTTTCTTACAAAAAAAGCATGTATACTGAGACTATCGTAAAATATGTTCATTACCCCGTTTTGGTAAGACAATATTCCATCAACACGCAATATCTCGCATTTAGGCATGGCATTCAGAACGGAGTATCCTGACACTAGTTTCTTTTTGGACGTCTTATATGAGGGAAAAATACACGTATAAAATGCATACAAAGAAATTTAGCTTAGAAAATAAATAATATAACATTCAAATAATAGTATTAAGTATCTAATATTGTTATAAATAACTATATGTATTTATAACATATTAATTGGGTCAGTTAATATATATATATATATATATATATATATATATATATATATTTATATATATATATATATTATATATATATATATATATATATATATATATATATATATATATATATATATATATATATATATATATATATATATATATATATATATATATATATATATATATATATATATATATATATATATATATATATATATATATATATATATATATATATATATATATATATATATATATATATATATATATGCTAAGACAGGATAAGCTAAAAAGAACATGAATTGTTGTCTTGCTACAACAACATATATGACAGTTTAATCCATGGAAAAAAGTAAAAAAATCTCAAAGTCCTGTACATCAAGAGGGGCGGGTCGTTGGTATCAAGGCTCTCCGTTCGCCGCTTTCTGCCTTTTAAGTCATTGCGTGTTTACGCCTTCTTGCCAGAGCGAAAGAAATTAAAATATTTTGTCCCCGAGTGGGAATCGAACCCACAAACTGTCACCTCTGCGTAAATATTTTAATATAATAATTTTATGTGGCAAAACATACAGTGATTTGGTTATGATGGTTATTTTTATAACGGATTTTATCTCTATACTTAGTTTCTTTATTCTATATATCGAAACAAAAGTATATTCTTTACTTTGTACAAAAACTTTGAACAATTTCCAAGGATTTCTACTGTTTTACTTTTTGGTAAAATATGTTCTACGCATAATATATTGAAATTGTTTCATGTATATAATTTATATGTTTTTATTATATTATGTATATATCTTATATGCGTAATCAATCGTGGCGCAGCGGCATCGTGTATGATTGTAAATGTGACGGGTGTGAGTTTGATTTCCATTCGGGGAGAATTAATTATCTTCGCTCTGGTTAGAAGACTAAGCGCCGCGGTGAGTTCCGCCACTGGACACGCAATGTCTCAAAATTGGGCGGAAAGTGGAGAACGAAGTGTCTTAGCATTCCTCTGTCTACCCTGCTATGTGCGGAAAATAGCATGAATTTATTTATTTTATATGTCTCGTCTGTTACAACAGACGGTCTTTTGTTGGTATTATTTAAGCTAAGTATTCATCTACTTGTATAGTAAGAAATACTCTATATAAATCTTTCATATACCAATTTCATTTATATTATATTAGCTGTAAGTCCATAAATATGTTACGTCGATGTGTGGTTAAAGCTAAGAAAATCTTATTGAGGAATAGATAACGTTTTGATCGAATACCGTGTAAATCCCGCAATAACTAGATTTGTATGAAATTGGGGCAACAAAATTCCATTCCGACCTAACCTGTGGCACGGGAAACATTTATAAGTAAAGCCTATCTAAATTTATAAATCATTTCTGTATTTTAGTATATACTGTAACGATAACGTGGTACGCTTGGTTTGTTAGTCTATATGTGGTTTTGGGTTAGATTCCCGTTTGGCGCAATCTTTCAAAAGACTCAGCCCTAGTCTCAACTTTATATGTCTCTTTACTGCATAGTATATATGAATACTTAAAAGGAATAGTGTTTAATATAGTACAGAGTTTATTTTGCAAATTATCAAAATTCAGAGCAACTGAAGACAACATGCTCTTTGGTTCGTCACAAACTTGAAATTTCAAATTTGCACTGAGACCTGATGGTGCCTACAGTGAAAGAGAAAATACCTATCAGAATAGAAACGTATGCCTAACTCTTGGAAAGCGACCTAAATGAGCTTGCTTGCGACTTACTTACTCATAAAAGAGTATATTTTTAAAGGCTCCTCCACATTTTATTGATATGCCGCTGGGTGTATACCATGCATGACATTACGAAACTCACCACCAGCTATATTCATAGAAAGGGCAAATAAAAACATTAATAAATCTGTGCGTAAAGTTGCTGAGATGCTGTTGAGAGGCAGAACATAACGCCGCGTTTTGGCTTACTAAAGCGGAGACGTGAAAAAAAGAACTTATTTCTACTTAAAATTACTATTTTAGTACTGTATTTGAATATATTTACATGCATTCTTCAAAGAAGTTCAAAAATACCATAATTATAGCAACCGTATATAATGAATAAATAAATAAACAACGTAAACAACGTAAGCGCTATTCAAAGAAAAAAATATACAAAACCTGTCAGGTGGTAGAACTGATGACGATGAAAAATTGTATTCAGTTTTTTCATGTCATGTCATCAAAGAAACGATTATCGCGATACAAAATTTTGACGTGACGGCGTATTACGTAGCTATTTGCAATTGATATTTAAAAAAGTTTTTTTTTGCAATTAATATTTCTGATTGGTTTTCTTTGATAAAATATAACAGAAAACCAATAATAAACGTTTCTTACAAAGAAATACAGCCATAGTGGCGTAGTACAACTGCATCTTAGTGCAAACGTGGCTTTGAATCTCACTGGAGGGAAAAAATATTTTTATATTAGACAAAATGCGACGTTAAGTTCCGCCACCTTATGTGTTGGTTGCCTCGAATTCGGACGAAAATCGAAAATGGAATGTCTTAACATTAAAGTCTATTCTCCTATTCTGAATTATGCGGATTAAACCCTAACTTATCCTGTAAAAATTATATTGTATATATATTATAAAATATATAAAATTATACTGTATTATTGATTTGAAACATTCGATACATCTATATCAAGTCTTCTTACATTTACCTACTCATGATATGAAATATATCTGATATTCATCTGATTTTCATTTACCACTTTACTGACATTTTATTTATTTTTATACGTTTTTTTTATCTATTGTGGTTTTTCATTGGCATTTTGATGTATAAAAAAACAAAGATATTGGACACCTGCTGTAGAGTTACAATAGATCAGCTAAACTATAAGCAGTAGCTCGGAGCCGCGTTTTGTCTTGTTACCAGAGTGAGGAAAGGAAATAATGCATTCTCCTCGACTGTAATTGCATAATTATGCATTTTCCTCGACTCCTTGGGAATCGACCTTACAACTGTCGTCGTTACAATCTGACGCTGTACCGCTATGCCAGGACGGCCTCATGGTGTCATATGTCATGTCAAATGAAAACCAAGTAATCGTTTGTAACTATACACCTTGGTTGTAAGACCACAACCACTAGGGTTGCGGTTACTAATTAGAGAATGACAAATGCGGCTCATACATTTAATAGTTTTTGACTTGTTTAAAGAAAAGAAATGTTTGTAAATAGATATCTAATTGATTTTTTTTTTAATTTTTTCTAAATGGAGATGTACAAAAATATAAATATTATTAATATAATTATTTATTTACTCACCAAACTATTTAGTACTTTTTTATTATCAAAAAATGCAAAAAATACTTGGTGATATATACCATAACTCCTTATATAAGATACAAACACCTACTTTCTCAATTTACCAATCAAAGCGAGATAGTAAGTGGATAATAAACAGCCCACAACAGAGCATAGACAGGCCATAAAAATGAAACATTTAAGGTGGGTTTTACATTAGTTATTTTAATAAATTTGTTTTATATTGACATACGAGTATAGTACAGCTTTATTTCATATTCAAATATTCTCATTCAATAACCACTTCACAGTGAGATGAAAGAGTAATAAAGCTCTTATGTGTAACAGTACACATTATGAGAATGAATACGCTATAGTATTATGAACCATATTATGTCGTTTTGAAGGCAGCGGCATAGCGACTGATATTAAACACGATGGTTGTTGGTTCGACCCCACTCGTGTTGAATGCATTATTTTCTTTTTCTTTGCTTTAGTAACAATATAAAGTGTGACTTTGAATTCCGCCACTCAACACGCAATACCTCGAAATGCGGAAAACGAGGAACGGAGTGTCTCAACACTAAGTTCCCTCTGCCTACCTTGATGTGCGGTATATAGCATGAACCTCAAAAAACTACACATACAGGTGCATATTCATATATTAGGTTAGATAGTACAAAAGGCGGCCTTATCGCCAAATGAGCGATCTCTTTCAGGTAGCTATGGGGTAGTAAAAGAATACATTAGTTAAATGGGAATAGAGTGTACTGCGTATGACAAAGTAATAGCATCGTGAATATTTAGATATATTTACACAAAAAATACATATCTATGTATTTTATATGTACCTAGTACCTATGTATCTACATACATAGTGCGGCGTTGAGTTTCATGACTCAGTGTGAAATATTACGAATTCATGTAGAAAGAAGAGAGCGGAGAATCTTAACTCTGGATTCTTTCTGTCCACTCTGCCATGCGGGATACAGCGTGAAGCTAAACAAATAAAGAAATAAATTATTTATTTGATCAAATAAGGAAATAAAATTAGGCTACATTCCATATTATGATTGTTAAAGTGTTATTTATTTAGCACTAGTATTATAACTTCCTTTGCAATTGTAAATAATATGAATATACAGTCAGTATTGTATACACAATCCTTGGCAGTTCAATGAATGAAATTGAAATGTTTATATTTAAGATATTTGTGATTGTTATTAAACAAAATGTGGCGTTCAGTTCCGCCGTACTAATATAAACTAATAATGCCTGTAAATGGGCAGGAAGTGGAGAAGGAAGTGACATAGCACTTGCTTAGGATTTCGCCAGTATATACTATTTTAAAATGAAAGTAATATATTCTTTATTGTACACAAATTACTCTATACAAGTGTGTGATCTCTTGCAGGCAACCTTTCTCATCCCATTTCAAATTTTTAATTTTTATTTAATGTAAATGATTACAACCTAAACCTACTTAATGTGCTTTAACTACCATGAATAGTACGTATCAAAGAAGAAATATTTCGATAATGATGACCTTAAAGCTTTTTTAACGAAAACAGAATGATGTATAGCACGAAGCTTGGTATCAACACGAACAAAATTAATGACAAAATCGTGTTAATTTACACCGTTACCTAGATGTTATGATATGCAAAAAAAATGATTAAAATAATTAATTCTCATCAATGTTCTGTTAATTAATCAAGTCGGCTTGATTAATGGGGGACTGGTCAAGACGGAAGGAATTTCTATAGCTAAACGTATCCATTGTACTAAGCTTGCTAGTTTGCCCTACTTTCAGTATGCTCAGTAAATGTGTTTTAAAGTTACTTTAACTCTTTCCGGTTTGAAATAAATGTATGTGTGTGAAGATCAGTGAAATCTAATAAGTACAATTGATCCCTATATTGACAGTAAAATCTAACAAAATGAAATTGAAAATTAGATAGAGTATATAAATTCCGACACTGAACATGAAGTCTTTCGAGAGAGTGGAAAATGTAGACATAACACTAGATCTTGGTAATAAATCATAATGTTAAAAAATAGCACATACAAATAAATGAAAAATTGTGATTGAAAAAAGATGAATTCACGAATATTATTCTAAAGTACATTTAAACTCAACCACAATCACATTTAATAAGTAATATAAACATATTTTACTCTTCCACTTTACGGAATCATATAAACCGGAAGTACTCGAAAGAAGTTTCAGAAACACGCACTAACGCTACTTCGTCACCGACACGCCACATGTATACAAATATTAGCAAAGTAGGGATTTTTTATGTTTGACTTTCATGTCAGCCCTTTGATATGTAAATATAAAAATATATGAAGCGAAAATATTGTTTCTATATTTTGAGTTTTGGCAAGAATCAATTATAGTATTAGTAGTAAAATTAAAAATAGAATGGAACTTTTGAACGAGAAAAATATATTTAAGGAAATACTAAATAAATAGAGAGACCTTCGCGTGTTCTCCGTATATCGTGACATTGCTGAACTGGCACGTTCATAGTAAAAGAGCTGAAGTGGCATTGACCTAGGCTTTGAAAAAAAATGAAAATTTCTTGTATGTACAGATACTTTCCAAATGTTACATGACAGCTCTTATATATTATGTTATTTTTTAACATATAGGCTTGCCTTTCTTATTTATACACGTACTATACAATATAATACAATATTTATTAAAAACACATTTAAAAATATCTTTCTAAGTATATTATGTCTTTAAGTACAATAATTTTGTTTGTAATTCCACTTCCCGTGCTCAAAAACATCTTTGGATTACTTTGATACAATATTGTAGACGATAATTTACTATAGCTAAACGTAAAATATTGTTTACACAAATTTGGCTTTGCGAATTTAGACTTTGGAATTTCATTAAATTTTAACAATAACCAAAATGACGTAACGGAATAACGCGGCTTATAATAATATTTATGTTTCATTCACCATACAAATATGTCTTATGACGGCTTGCAGATCTTGTATAAGCTCAGAGAATAATTAATTAAGGGTAGAAACATTTCTTTGATTGTCTTGAAAATAAACTTTGTGAATTTCAATGAAACACCTATTGTAAATGTTAAAAGTGAAAGCATTTGTTCAGACAGATATGTATATAACTGCTATGTTTTAGACTTATACTTAGAAGACTTTTTACTTTAATTTTATTTTTTTTGTTAATGATTTTAGTTTATTGCTGTCTCGCTTGCAAACTTGTTAATTTGATCTTCCGTTGCTGTACCATATCAATTCCAATCTTCCAAAACGTAAAATGTTTAACGTAATCGTTTTTGAACGTCTAGAAGGAACTATGGAAAAAAATCTTACGCTCTTCCTGTGAATTTGTCAAGTTCAAATTTTAGTTATCTGTAGCCACTAATATCATCTATGCGTTGTGTGCGTATAGAAATTTTAGTAGCTACAAATGATATATTAGGAGTGATTTCGGGATCCCATCAATCATCAACCATGTAACAATTATAGGAAATAACACTATATTAAAACAAACAATTTCAATTTGTCATTATTTTGTCGGTAGTAGAAAAAAAAGTTAAGCTAGTTCAGCTAAGCTAAGTAAATCGTTTTGTTAATATATAACAAAAGTAAATAGTCATTCCATGTTTTGGAATATTTTAATTTTGAGTTGTTTTCTGTTTTTATATTTGTAGCATACGATGCGGTTAAATAATAAATATTTTTATTGTAGTTAAACAAATTGCGCGATGTATAAAGAACTAAGTGACCAGTCGATAGTTTCTCTGCTAGGAAAAAGGCGTAAATAACTACACGAAGGTAGGTAGATCTTTTTTTTTTCTAAAAATAGAGACACTTAACAAACAAATAAAACTTATTGTGGAATTCATAACGCTTAAAATATAACTATATTTTCAATATAACTGTGTATGGAATTTGTACCCACGATCAAGTTTCAAGCAGATATATTTCGCACATCCACGTGGCTTTATTCATATGCCTTCACATTTTACCTCTCACATAGCAGCGTTTTTAAAAAGAACTTCCTTTCTTTCAGTTTCCTTCCATTCTTTTCAGTTTCCACCTGAAATCGGAACATTGTGTATTAGGTAGTGGGTATCAATGCCACGCTGTTTTAGCTTTAATTTTCAGTAATATTTACCTGTATATTAACAAAAACGTTACATATAGGTAAAAGTAGATATATTTCACACTTCATCTAATTTAAATGCGACCACAGTAAGTGTAGTCATTATCAGCATGTTTAATGGTTCTTTGTATAACAATTAGAATAAATTACCATTTTCCCAAAGATGTTTTAAGGTAATTAATTAGATGACTTGTCGCTTTGAAATAATGAAAAGTCGTTGCTCCATGTTCCGCCATTTACATAGAAATCGGGAAATTCTATTGTTTTTAAACATTAAGGGATTTTCATTTAAACATTATAAATATTATGTTATTTTTTGGTTCAATCTTTTGTTCAATTCGTCAAAGTCAAACTGAGATAATTTTGTTTAAAATAAGAAGTTACATGTAAAAAAATATTTGTTAAATAATTTACCATCGTAAGTGAATACTTTAGACCGATGGCGTACGGTAGCTAACAACAATTATAAATATATATAATTTTGAAATTGCCTAGAACGAATATTGTTCCTAATGTGTTATATCAATATATATAAAACTATTCCATTACTGAATGACTGACTAATAGAGAGCGCACAACCGAAACTACTGAAGGCCGAAATTTGGTATGAAAGGACATACCAAATTTCAGCTCCTAAGAGAGGACTCTAAATTTCTAGAGAAATGGGGTAAAACGAAACGAAAGGTACGACTTTAAAAACACAATTGCTCCTACTTGCCTACTACTACTTGCCAGTCTACGAAAGTTTCTGGCTTATAATCTAAGAAGAAATGACAGTAAACTGACCACTGACACCATCTAGAAACTGTCTAGTTGGATCAGTTATCTGATTTACTTATCAGAAGTTTGTGTATCTATAGTATTGTTTGTGTGGGTCTCCAATATATATTCAATAATAATATATAAAATACAATATATATATATATATATATGTATATATATATATATATATATATATATATATATATATATATATATATGTATATATATATATATATTTATATAAATATATATATATATATATATATATATATATATATATATATATATATATATATATATATATATATATATATATATAGTAATATGACTATCTTGCCATCGGCAGACCAGCAATTTTTTAGGCCAAAGTGTTTTCGAGCTGCTATAAACACCTCCTGACGCGACTTAGTTAAAAATTCTGTCATGGTTATTTTAGTGCTCTTTAATAAAGTTTTTGCCTTCCACACGTTGGAGCGTAGCTGTTGAGTAGAAAATCTAACAAGCACAAGCCTGGCTGAGCTCTTTTTAGCGCCGAGTCTGTGACATGACTCGATAGATGCGGGATTCACTTCCGACAACTTCATGTGGCTGGATAATACCTCTATTGTCTTCCGCAAGACGTCTTCATCCTTATCTTCTTTAATGCCATGAAGCAATAGAACCTTTCTCCTGGAATGAGTCTCCAAGCGGTCCATATCAAGCACAACCAACTCGACTTGTGACTTTAAGAGACTGAGTGCCTTCCAAACAAAAGCTTTAAATGTTTGGAAGTCTGAAGTCAAAGCTTTTACGGTGGGAGTGGAGGTAGTAGTACCAGGCTGAGCTAGATTCTTTTCAAACTCACCCATGCGTGAAGAAAACATCGAAGATAGTTCATCCATACCTCTAAGCAGCTGTTCCACAGGTGTTTCCATACTTGCGTAAATTGTGAAATTACTTTGTGGGAAAGTTTAGTTTACGTCAACTTAAGCACACTTATTTAGATTTTTTTACATATATTATGTTTACTATACAATTTCAATTACAAAAATTGAAGAGCTGGTAAAAGTACGTCTTTGCACTTTCGTATCTACCCGCAATATATATATATATATATATATATATATATATATATATATATATATATATATATATATATATATATATATATATATATATATATATGCAAAAACTTTGTACCAAATAAAATTAAATCGTATATAAAATTGAAACAAATAGGAATGTCAACAAAATACGGATAAAGAATAAGCTTTTATTCAGCTGTTGAATACAACATGAGTTAAATAAATCTGTGACAAATCGGCTCAAAGCGGGATCAAGTAACACTGTCTTAGAATAGAACCATGCTCGAAAAGATCTACAATGTGCTTAATAGTTTAGTATATAGTATTTTTTGCGACAGAATTCGTGTTTGTTTGATAAGTCAATTTATTTATAATATATTATTTATCTTGATGAATATGTATAAAGTCAGAAAGTTGAGCAAGTCGTGTCTCAGTGGAACAATGTTTGATTGTGGACACGATTTAGGTTTTTATTTTTATTTTTTTAATCTAATGTAAAATATATATATACCTAAAGCACTATTTTTCATTCACTTTGCATGTTACTTATCGGAAACATTGCCAGATTTAGAAAAAAAAAATGTATTTATTTAATAATGAATGGATTCGACAGTCAATGAAAGTCAAAAATACATCACAACAGAAAAACGCTATATATATATATATATATATATATATATATATATATATATATATATATATATATATATATATATATATATATATATATATATATATATATTTGAATGCAGTTGAAAATTGTTTACACGTGGAAAATAAATAGGACAAATTGTACCTCTTTTCACAATTCTGTTTTTTACGGATCTTTTACTTGTGCTTCGTCATATATATATATATATATATATATATATATATATATATATATATATATATATATATATATATATATATATAGCGTTTTTCTGTTGTGATGTATTTTTGACTTTCATTGACTGTCGAATCCATTCATTATTAAATAAATACATTTTTTTTTTCTAAATCTGGCAATGTTTCCGATAAGTAACATGCAAAGTGAATGAAAAATAGTGCTTTAGGTATATATATATTTTACATTAGATTAAAAAAAATAAAAATAAAAACCTAAATCGTGTCCACAATCAAACATTGTTCCACTGAGACACGACTTGCTCAACTTTCTGACTTTATACATATTCATCAAGATAAATAATATATTATAAATAAATTGACTTATCAAACAAACACGAATTCTGTCGCAAAAAATACTATATACTAAACTATTAAGCACATTGTAGATCTTTTCGAGCATGGTTCTATTCTAAGACAGTGTTACTTGATCCCGCTTTGAGCCGATTTGTCACAGATTTATTTAACTCATGTTGTATTCAACAGCTGAATAAAAGCTTATTCTTTATCCGTATTTTGTTGACATTCCTATTTGTTTCAATTTTATATACGATTTAATTTTATTTGGTACAAAGTTTTTGCGTATGTTAACTATTTTTATAGAATTTTATTGAAGTTACAAAAAATAAATAATATCAGCCAAAAGAAAGAAAGTAAGACAAAAAAGGGGGGGAAAAGCTCTTCAATTCTCGTTTATTTGCTAACCATACTTGGCTGACGCTTTTAGACTATCCGGATATATTATTATCAATAATAACTATATTTATCATAACTATATTTATCCATAATAAAGTCTATAAATTTTCCTGGATTTTGTTTGTGTTATTTAATCGACGCTATCACATACGAGTATGAAAATAGCGTTTAGTAGTTCTAACCAAATTCAGAATTTTTTTTAGTGTCCTTTAGATACACTAAAAATCAAGAAATAAATTAAAATAAAAAAATACCCAATAATGTAATAAATTTCGAAAGATTATTATTCCAAAACATATTTATATGCATTGAAAAGTTAAAACATAATTACGTAATCTTCTACATCTTAATAATAAACTTATTTCTTCTACTATATATACGTATATACGTAGGTACGTCTGTGCAGGTAAATGACATGAAATAAAAATATTAGACTACTTATAACCCAATAAAATTATTACGATAACATAATGTAGTATAACTACATTATGTTAATAATTATAATTAATAATTATAAAAATATTGTTATTTTTGGGGTATAATATACGATTTTCTTACGGCAAATTACAGCAAAACATAAGTTCGTAACGTTCATCTTTTATTGCGTTGACATAGAAGTTTTATTTGGTCTGTGCTCCGAGGGGATATAGACCTGAATATTCATTTCAGCATGATATCTCCAGGGGATCAGTAGGAGAAAAATGCTCTTGATAGACAGACAGATAGACAATAAAGTCCCACTATAAGGGTTACGCATTTTGAAAAAAATTTAAAACGCACATAGATAATCTTGCGTAATATCATTCTGCTTTTTACGTAGCCTATTAAAGAATTTATAAAACTGTATAGCAGTGCCCAACAACGGATATTACAAGCAAAACAAATAAAAAATCAGTAAAAGTATAATTAAAGAAAATCGCGTAAACTTTTCAACATTTGCTGAATATTTTTTATGAAGTATAATATTAGGCTAATCGCTACCAGCCATAAAGGTTCTTTCAAAGTTTGCAGTTTTGCCAAGTTTTGGTTCTCACTTAACGAAATCAAGTATTATTTTAGTACTGAGCCACACAAAAGAGCGGGTCTCTTTGTTATCAAAGTGTTTGGGTAAGCTCTAGATGTTTTCTTAGAAATTGGCTATCCACCGATTTAAGATATTATAATTTATGAAATTCCATTACTTAGTCCGCTTTTCTTATTAATATAGTTTTACTAACTTAGGTATTTCTATAGATTTCTTCAAGTGTTGTATTAAATCCATCTGACAGATTAAACATATTTTTTTGTATTTAAAACTTTCACTTTGATAATATTATATTTGATAATGAACTATTATTATTCCGTATATTTTCCTCTTTTTAAACGCTGTATTGGGCTTGTTCAGCAATATTTATGTACAAGTGAGAATTCAAAAAAGTAGTAGAGTGAGTGTAACTGATTAATCGTGATTACAAGGAGGTTTTAAAACAGTACGTAGAGAAGAAGCTTGTGTATTATAGAGATAATAATATATTAATATAATATATTATTATCTTTTGTTCATCGTCAATCATTTTTTTGACACTTCACGACTTATTAGTTAACCATATTGTCTTCTTAAGATATTTCCTTGTCAAAGTCTATATATTTCCATATTTATCTTCCAGCTTTATTTTGTATTCAGCAACGTGCATAGAACACTGTGTGTTGAGTGGCAAAACTCAATAACAAAAATAATATATATATATATATATATATATATATATATATATATATATATATATATATATATATATATATATATATATATATATATATATATATATATATATATATATATATATATATATATATATATATATATATATATATATATATATATATATGTAGTTTATTTGAATATATACTTCTTGAATATAGTAGAATCAGAACCTAGGGTAATTAATGTATGTTAAGCACAACTTTACGCTGTATCCCAAACAATAATAATAATAATAATAATAAATAAAGCAGTATAAACAGAGACAATACATATCTCATATTAAGGAACTCGTTATTCGCTTTCCGCCTAGTTTATATATATACACATATATTGCACTTGGGTTGAGTGGAAAAATTCAAGGCCACTCCTTAGTACTAAACGGGTATTAATATAAAAATATATATAATAGTTATCGCGGCATATGCAATCATTCAATTAATACTTTTAAAAATATTATATAAAAGCATATTAACTGTTTGATTTCACGATATGTAGTCAACGCACAAATTGCCAATCAGCGTCAATTCAATTTTAGGGTCAAATATTCGTTCATTAATATTGCTCTATCTGTATGTACCATGATTACGTTACTATAAAATTTTGAAATCGATTATATTTAATTAATTATAACCGTTAATATTTTAAGAAAATTTCTTATAGATACTTTAAAATGGTGGGATAAATATTTGCTTATCTTGTTCATGTGGTAGCAATTTAATGGTAATGGCAGAAATCGGCTCCCCCAAACCGACTAGTCCTCGTGGGGGAAAGAGACCACAATCCTCCAACTATAAAGAATAAAAATCAAAAAGTACGTCAAGAAACTAAACATTTTTATCGCTGCCATAAATGTTCTTACTCTAAAACATCAAGAATCTCAAACTAGTGGGATATAATAGGCCTGAGTTAAGTGTGAAAAATGGGAGAAAGGACTGTCGCTTACCCATGTATTATTTCATTATTACTTAATTTTAGTTGGAGGAGGCCTTAGCTGATTGGCACACAGATCTGTACAAAATTAAAAGCAGGAAATCCTAGAATAGCTTAAAATTGTTTGTAAATCGTAGTTATTAAGGTTGTGAAATGTAACTTTTCCCTATTCAAGATCTGAATAAAGGCTATTTTATTTTTATTTATTTATTAGCAGAAATCGTAATATACTGATAGAATATTAATATTAAAAATTGAATTTGTATATGGAAATCCACGTTTATCAAATTAAAGCTATTGTTTATGGTATATTTAGCTAAATATTCGATATTCCTAAAGTCCATACATATGTTGTCTATCAATAAATAAAATAAACACAGTATGTTATATATTATATAGTAATAATTTATAAATAAACCTATTTTCGACTGTAAAAACGGCGATTGAAAGAATTATTTTAACTTCTCAATAGAAAAGATTGTATGTGTTCTTAAGTTCCGCCTGTTATCAATCAACACGCAATGTATCTAAAATGGGCGGAAAGCGGGAAACGAAGTGGCTTAGCCTTAGGGTCCCTCTGCCTACCCCGATATTTATTTTTTATTCTGGGAAACAAACAGTGTTTACAGTAATACATAGTTGGAATCTGTAAGGTTGTGTAATAACTTGAACAGAAATATTTGATCCCTACATACTTTCCTCAACTTTAATGATGGAATATTTAAATTCTGAGTATCCTCCATATTAAATTTATAAATATAGTAGTGGGATATAGTGAGAAGCTAACAAAATAATCAAAAATAATCACAAAAGAATCATTTATTAAGATTTGAAATTTGATATTTACATCAGTAAGCAAAACATGTAGCTCTCACGTCTTAAATATATCCAATATATTCTTACAGGATTGTTCGTATATACGAGTATGTGTGCGAGGACATATGTATATCCTCAAGGGTATACCTGTCATTTACGAATCTATTCTACTTTCACAAATCGTTTTGAATGCTTTGTATGCTTTTTTTATTTTATATTTAGACACGTCTTGTAAAAGTGCTGCTTGATTTTTCTTATTCGTTATACATCAAGTATAGTAAAAAGGAAATGTTACAAAAATAACATTTTCACAGAATAAATTGAACCATTTGGCGGAATAGTGTAGTACAGTACTTACTATTAGGCCCAAGTTGGTGAAATAAATATATATAATAGTAATCCTTGTTATCCGAAGGTTTACTTAGGTGGCTTTCTGAACTGTGGCTGAGCCACTTAAGTAGTATATATGGCGGTGTACCGCGACGTGCCTATACAGGATACAGCATAAAACGCTTGCGTTGTAACAATATCGTAATCCTATGTTACACTTGATTATTCTTAGTACAATATGTTTATTTTTATTAATATATTTCTTTATTTGAATGTACGTTTGTAGAGACTTCATTTCCTTACTCCAGTTTAGCCCGTCTGTATATATTTGTACAGATATAGATGACCTAGTAATAATATACTATTCTCTACTTGTCACCCCTTTCACATATATTGAATTTAATTCAATATAATAGAGAAATCAATATAACTTAAAACAACTAAATTAAGAGCCTAGGAGATTGTACACGTAATTAAAATTATACTATTACAGAGAAATAAATGATTTATGTTATGTGATAATAGACTGTTTTCCCAATTAGTTTTAACAAACTGTAATATATACAAAGTATATTTAAATGTTCTCATTAACCCTTTCATTTAAATTCAAAGCTTAATTAATTTTTCACTCATATTTGACTCCCGAAATATATTTTAATGATACACCTCGTTTTTCATTTTCGGCTCATTTATTGATATTTCTATATCTAAATTAAACGTTTTGAAACATTCTCAATTTACCTTTAGAATTTTTGACATTACCTGTTGAGTGTGTTCTCAACGCTGTTCTTCTTCAGGTAAGAGTGGAAAAATGAAAATTATTCATTCAAACCCACGACCACAAATATCCACTACTGCTTCATCCTTATTAGGGATTTCTTAAAATAAACTATTGTACCTTCTAATAAATTTTAATAATACTCGTACTTTATTTCACAAATTGGTTAAAAGAAGTTAACTTAACTTATAGATAAATCAATGTGCAATGGCTGCCTTATTACTAAAAGCGATTTATTACAGGCAACCAATAAAAGTAAAGGATTACTTTTACCACATTTACATTAAAAAGAGCAACTGTTGAGTTTCTCGCCAGCTCTTCTCAGCAGAACTGCCCTCCGAGCTGGTGGTAGCTTCTTGAAGGACTTACAATACTGACACTTATGTTAATTGACGATTCGAAAGTGTTTGAAATAGCCTATTGAATAAAGAATAAAAAAAAACACAGTACAGAGAGATGCGAAAAGATTTTGTATATGATGTAGTAAATAAATTATATTTTATTAAATAAAAATTTAAATAATTCTTATATATTTGTATAACAATATATGGATTTTGATAGATTATGAGATTTTAGTAGAGAATAACTCAGTGAATTTTAAACTTAATAAATAAAAATATCACAGATACTAAGAGTTTTTAAAAGGACATTATACGTAAATACATTTCATATTAAAAGTTTTTGTTACGAAATAAATTACATGTATGTTCTGTATAACATGTACATATATAGTAGAAGTATATATGTACATATTAATATTATATTGACACAAGCGTCTCAACAAAATTATAATTCCATAAGTTTCATGAAAATTTAATAAAGGTTTTAATAAAATCCTTTTGCTACGGATAAAATTTTGATCTCAACGGATTTAATTGGCTATTATTATAAACTTTGTTTCATAATGAGACCTTTTGTATTAATATTACATAAAATATCAATCTCTAAATAAAAAAATCTTTAATATTGTATTAATAGGATCCCAGAAAATGTCCGAGAATGTTCTATATCACAATTTAAAATAATTGAGAAATGACTTTTGTGAGTTACTGGTAATTAATGATTTTGAACCTAATTAATGACTTTTTAGATGACAGCACCTGGAAAAGAAGTGCTCGCTCCAGATTATTTCAAACGTATCATTGGCAACTAATGACTAATTGAAAATTGTAAATTCCGTATTTGAAAAAGAAAAGAAAATAAAAAAGAAAAAATAAACGTCTCACTGAGTTTTTTGCGCCGGTTCTTCTCAGGTCCGAGGCCTTAATTTTTGTGAATTTATCAAATAACATTATTAAATGTTATAAGTGCTTATTAATACATAGTTTTAGGATATGGGAAAAAAGAAAAAGTATACGTAAACGTGATGATTTTGGATTCCATACTCTCCAGGGGTAAAAATATTTTTTTAAAAAAATATTTTTATTTCCATGCTATATATTATAGGAAAGTTTGGTGTTGAGTCCTTCCACTCAACAAATATGGCCCTAATATTTTATATATATATATATATATATATATATATATATATATATATATATTATATATATATATATATATATATATATATATATATATATATATATATATAATATATATATATATATATATCTTTTGTATTCAAATAGTTTAATAGAACGCGCTTATCTCAGAAAGTTCTGGTACGACTTGAAAAATACTTTTTGTGTTAAATACATTTTATTTACTATATTTGTCAGGATACGATAGTCCCAATATTATAACAAGCTTTACACAATAACAGCGAAAGCTTAGAAGCTTCTGAGAGCTTAATGCACTTTTATCAGTTGATCTATTTGAACAAGTGGACGAATCTGCAGGTAGTTCAACTATAAGGAGTATATCTTTGAATTTTATGCTAAAATGTTTTATCGAACACATCAAACATTTTTTATTTAATCGTAATACGTTGATAATTCTTTAAATCAGTTACATTCTTTAGAGTGAGATTTTTGGATCTGTGTACTACAGATTCTTGTAGTATAAATAGTAGCAAATTATCTATTAATTTGCTCTCTTATTTAATATAATAATTATAATATAAAGGTACTTATGACAATATTCTATATTAACGTCCATTTATATTACTAGTGAGAGAGAACAGCTGAACAGTTCGCAGATGCAACGCTTTATTGGCAAACTTCTAAGGGAAGTGACCCATATAAGTACATGCGAGTGGATAACTTAGAGCCTTTTATCCACAAAATATATTATGGTATATAAATCAAAAAGATAGAGGATGAGAATGCAGTACAATGTGGATTAAATTAATTTCTTGTAATATATTCTTGTTAATATTAATCACTTTATGATTTTACTTTAGATCGAGTTCGTTTTATACCAATATTACAAGAAAATTCTTCGACTTTACAGTCTTTTTTGAATTACCTACTCGAGTCTATTATTAAAAATCTTTTATTATATGTTCTTTATATGTATATATTAAATGTCAACGTATATGTAATTAACATATAACCTGTAAGCAATTATGTTTTAGCTTTTTTTTATTTATAGCGTAAAATACATAGTATTCACTTCACACAATTGATTTTTAAAATCTAAATCATACTAACACTTTATTTTTGATTTATTGTAGCATAATTAAAACAGTTAATTATTTTTAGGATTCCGTTTTAATGGTTAATATTTCATAACTTTAGCTCCACTATATATTTACAAAATTTTTAGCATATCCATCGCAGCAATAATACGTTTCACACAAACTTTCATCCCCTAATTTACCCCTCAGGGGTGGAATATCCAAAATTCCTTTCTAAGTGCTCACTTACCGTATATAAAATATGCAACTATGCAAATATGCAATATGCAACCTACATGCAATTTTCAGGCATCCAGATTCAGCGGTTAGGGCTGTGCGTTGATATGTAGATATGTAAGTCACCTTCTTCTTTCATATATATATATATATATATATATATATATATATATATATATATATATATATATATATATATATATATATATATATATATATTATAAAAATATAGATTTAAAAAGTCTTAAATATTTTAGGAAAGGAACATATTTTTAGAAAACATATCAAAATTTGAACAGTAAATACCGCTAATATCTGCTTCACTTAAAAACCATGCGCTCTTACCACTAAGTCATAATTTTCATTAACATACAGTTTCCAAAACTGTGCTGTGTGACAGTTGTAATGTTTTATTTTATGGATGCTGAAATTTTCTATCTTCATGTTAGATAATAATTATTTATTAGGACAAACAATTACAGCTTGTAATTAAATTAAGTAAATATTAAGTTATTAAAAAAAAAGTTCTTATTCTATACCTTTTAATTGTAGCCAGTTTTGTCCTTTTTAATCAAAATAAATTTATATATATATATATATATATATATATATATATATATATATATATATATATATATATATATATATATATATATATATACATATATATATATATATATATATATATATATATATATATATATATATATATATATATATATATATATATATATATATATATATCACTACTTATCACTATTATGTCACTTCACCTCCAGTATCAATATAAATTATGTCTGGTGATATATCACTTTGTTCAATATTTAACGTCTGTAAGGTTTTTCATATTAGATGATATAATTCACTTGTATCACTTTATTAAATCAAACTTAACTAAAAAATTACTCCAAACTATCAAGTACAATCACCTCTCGCCCCTTGACAATATTTAGTACTTAAAATTAAAAATATCCTTATATCTAACAAATATTCAGCTTTGTCAAATAAATAATAACGTGTCTCCAACAGTCTCATTTGGCATATTGCGGTAACGTCTGTACTACTATTATAGACATACATGACCGCAGCATGATATTCTAATTGCTATAAATTTCGCCCATTATTAAGTTGGCTATTCATATTGTAATTAATACTCGTATCACCAAATTTGAATGTTTTATTTAATTATTGAACATAACGTTTTGTAGTTAGGATGTTGCTACATTTTGGTCATCATTAGGGGTGTATAAATTAAATTGTTCTTCTGGTGTGCTTAGTGCTACGTACTTACGTAGCACACAGTGCTACGTCAGGCCTCTTAACAAACGTGCATTTCAAGTGCAACTGCAAGTTAAATATGATACTATTATGGTGCACGTGTGCGTGTGGTTAAAGTATCTGACAGTTATAGTAACTCAATAGTTGAGGATTTGATACTCATTCGTCAAAATTAAATATTTTCATTATTTCCGCTTTTGGCAAGTCGGTCAATCTTCGTATTCTTCCCACTTCGACAAACCGACTACATGTGTACACTTGCAAGACTTTATAATTCCGCAGACCTAGTTTTTAATACCTTAGTCACATTAACTTAACTTAAAGAGCTCATCAGAAATGTGCGCAAAAATGCAGTATCCATACTAAAGTAATTGTCTTCTCTAATTTCCCTTAATTACAACAGTATATAACTTAATCCTGTATCATAGTATACAAATACGTCCATTATAGATAGAAATAAAGAGCTAAAAGACAGACAGAAATAAAGACAGCTAGACAGAAATAAAGAGGTAAAACTATTAAAGAGCCAGATCATTGTCACTTTTGACCTTTAAAATACTAAATTCTTAAATAAAGCTAAGCCGCTGCAGCCTCTAATATAAAATATAAAAAATGTTTTTCTACGAGGACAATGAGCTCATTAATTCTTGATAAACTTAAGCTTCGTTAGCTTCATTCCAAAGTGAAAAATTAAATTAACCAAGTACCGTCACTGCTCTTGAAATAACGAAGAAAGTATTGTGTTGAAAAAATAACTTGCCTTGTCGAGGAAATGTTATTTTTCACTATCTTTTAGCTCTTTTTCTAATGTAATGCTACCGGAATATTTTTTTAAATTTTTATTATTTATAATTTTATTTTTAGGACTTTTTTTTTGATGTTTCTTTGCTTCTCGTTTTGTCCCTAGTGGGGTAGCCAGTGAGGTGGAACGCCAAATGCTACAGTCCCTGCATACCTTCTTTCACGTCACTTATGTATTTCAACTCCTTCATACACATGGACATAATATGATACTGGAAGCAGGTCAACGAACGAAGGATTGAAGGTCAATTGAAATCTCCCCTACCTCTCACACCACTCACTCTTGTATCATATATTTTTTAACCATTCTTCCGATACTTATTCTGTCAATACTCATTTTATCAACGTGTCCATACCACCTGAGTCTTTGACATTCAGCTAGTATCTGCCAATTTGTTTATATCTCCATTGTAGATTCGAACTTTTTTTTCGATTTTTAGATTTGACGAACTTTAGATTCGATTTAGCTAAACAAACTCCGCATATCCTACAAAGAGAACGCCACTCTACAATATTAATCTTTCTTTAATGGAACTGAAATACCCACCCACGTATCGCAGTCGTAAGTTACGTAAAGGAAAAATATAATATTTTAAAAATTTAAGTTTAAAATTGCAAAACTGTGCCGCTGCATTGTAACGCAATTACGACATATCTCATTAACTTTAAACTGTTGTTATGTTACACTGCGGGCTGAAAATCTTACTAAGTAATGCATGATTACAGTTGCAAAATTTTTTTATAAATACCATTGGAATATATGTAAAAAAAAACATTTTTTTATTTGACACCGCATTGTTTCCCAACGAGCCACATTGCGATAGCGTTTAGCGTTTAGATTGCTAATATTAAGCGCGAAGGCTGTGAATTCGATATTCACTCGGCGGAATTATTTTCACTTCACTTTCTGGCAAAACTCAACATATGCTGTCTCGAATATTTGGACAGAAAGTGGTGAACAGAGTGTCTTGACACTAGTTTCTCTTAGCCTATAGCAGCGAGTGCCGTATAAAGTAACAATTGAATTGTTACCCAACAATCATCTCGGAACATAAAATTAGATACAATTGTATAATATATTAATTAATTAATTAATATATTAATATATTAATATTGTATAACATATAAGTATATTAGATACAATTCTAATATACTTATATGTTATATACTAAAAATTAAAATTGTCTTCTTAGTTCATGCACATGTAACTTAAATAAAGATATCTACATATTCACTCCAGCACGTCCAAAACATTAGCGGTTTTCGTCACGTTGGAAGCATGCGCCGCCACAATATGACCGCAGCCGGCTGTAGCGCAGGTCTGAGTTCTACTAACCGTTCTGTTGTAAATCTTATTACAATAAACTTATTTAGGGTTTATTTTATTTTTATAAAGGTCTATAGAATAAGATCTCTTCAGAAGCGGTATTTTTTTTAAATAACTTAATCTTTACTAAATTTAATTATAGCTTTTGTTTGTCATAATAAATAATTATTATCTAAAATAAGGAGGATATTTAAGCATTAGTTTTCTATGAATACGAAGATAGTAAATTTTGTTAGTTATAAGGATATTTTTATTTTCAAGTACTAAATATTGTCAAGGGACGAGAGGTATACAGATATATATCTACAATCTATATTAACCTCTATTATCTAAATAATATACATGGTAATTTTTCCTAATTCCTGATTCTTGCCTAAAAGTAATATATATATATATATATATATATATATATATATATATATATATATATATATATATATATATATATATATATATATATATATATATATATATATATATATATATATATATATATATATATATATATATATATATATATTACTTTTAGGCAAGAATCAGGAATTAGGAAAAATTACCATGTATATTATTTAGATAATAGAGGTTAATATAGATTGTAGATAGTTAGATTTGATTTGCTACAATTACATTTTGTAGACTGAAAATTTATGGATCAATATAGCATTTTTTAAATAATAACTTTATCCCGCATGGCAGGGTAGGCGTAGAGAACCTAGTCAAAGGGATTCGTTCTTTACTTCCAACTTGAATTCCAGACATTGTATTGTGTATGCATTTCTCCTATTGGAAAGCGAATCCAAAACCGTCCCATTAACCCAAGGAAGGCAACAAAGAAACAGTATTGTTCTTTCAAAAAATTATATTTTGCATTCAATTGTATTCTTTGGATTGTGACTTTTTTTTTTATTTCTATTATTCATTTTCACTGACCATTTGTCAATTATCTACATAATACGAGCATTGTCGGCTATTTCATGAAGCATATTTTCTCTAACAGTTATTCAATATTGTTCTGTGGTGATCACTTCGTTGACAGGAAATACGGTTCATTCTCGTTATTTATTTGGTCCTTATCATATTACTCCAATTCAAGATATAAAACATTTCTAAGAAGAAAGCTTTTATTTTTTGTGGAAACTAATTTCCTTTTTATACTTATATACTCTTTTTGTCCATAGAATGAATGGAACTAAATGTATTTGGTAACAAATATGTTATGTTTATTTGTTGCACAGTATCGTCTATTTATATTCCTAGGAATAAAGATTTCAATCAATATTTTTAAAAGAAAAATATATATTCTTCAAAGTTTTTTATTACTAAGTGAGTGGATAAGTGGATAAGATAAGATTAGTTACTTAGTATTCAGTGGATAAGAATGCCAGCGGAGAGTATATTTTATTTAAAGTTTTGTTTAAAGTTTATTTACATAATGCAAATACCATATTTATTTTACTGGTTAATCTAACACACAAAATCATTTCAGCTTCAGATTGAGAACATAGCGATTTTTTGCTAAACTATTACATTTTTGAGCTGACACCGTTAAAATTTAAAATATGGAATCCATTTCAATCATTTTCATCCAATCTATTATTAAAAACTTCTTAAGGTAAAAACACTCCATCTATAATATGAATAGAACAAGTAACGTAACTTACAAGAATGAAATAGATAATAATAATTCATAACGACCACGAGATTCAAGCTCCTTTAATATTTTTCAACTTAGATTTACGACCAAGGGTTTCATAAAATAGTGGAACCAAGCACGACTGTAGTTTTTCACTCTACCAGTCAGTTTTGTTCCGGTCTACATTACTTTTTCTTGTTTACTCAAGCTGTTTTTAAATGAGTTCTTTTACAAGGACAACCACTTAAACAAATATTTGCATATCGTAATACTAGAAGGAACATTTAGAAATTTTATAAGTTTTTCTATTATAGCTTTAGATACATTGAAAATGATTTGTAGTTTAATATATATAGTTACATACTTTCTAATCAATTTATGTATTAGTTATAATCTAATCCAAAATACATAATCTAGAAAATATACACTACGAGTTACAACCGGCACGGAGCTATATATATATATATATATATATATATATACTATATATATATATATATATATATATATATATATATATATATATATATATATATATATATATATATATATATATATATATATATATATATATATATATATATATATATATATATATATATATATATATATATATATATATATATATATATATATATAAGGGTCATTTTATAATTGTACTTTGAATATTGACTAAGAAAACAATATCTTTGAAAATCCTCGTAGAAATTTCATCCGAGGTTGAATTGCGACCATCCAGTCAAGGGGAAAGAATTAATGTGTTCAACTTAGATGGCAAATGAAGCGTAATAAGTTTAGTATATATGATGATATTTGATATTTTAAAAGGTAAGATATAAATTTCTTCTTTCATTAGATAAATATCCTTAGATTGATATTAAAAAGAAACACAAATTAGGGTGAGCGTTGTCGATTTATATAAGTAGCGAGTAATATAATATTTATTACAGTATAAAGTAATAAAATAATCGTCGTGTCGCAGAGGCCTCTGCCTTTGCGACGCCTTGAGGGTTCGATTCCCACTCGGAGAGAATGAAATGCCATAAAAAAAGAAAAAAAGAAAAAAGGCAAAAGCGTGACGTTGAGTTCCGCCACTCACGCAATGCCTCGGAAGGCAGAAAGTGGCGTACGAAGTTAACACTAGGTTCTTTGAGACTACGTTTTTCCCTCTGCCTAGCCTAATATGTGCATGAAGCTAAAAAAAATAAAAGAAATAAAGAGGGAGCTTTGTATACAACTATAGCATATCGATTAAAGCTATTGCTTAAAAACATCACTTCAACAAATTCAAATTTCTTCAAAAATATTTCCATATACATATGTATATGTAATTTCATGATAATATGAAACTGGTTTTAATTACGAATGACTCGAACAAACTTCATGATTGATGAAGTTCTACGAGTGATAAAAGTCGAAATTTTCTCGAGTTTCCGTATGACATGTCACGTACTCGTACATTTGAACAACTTTTTATATCAAAAGTTTATTATGCCACCTTGTTGTGTCATTGAGCTAATTTGTGAAGTCATTGTAGATGAGTAAGATTTAATATTAATTTTTAATTCGAAATCTGTGATAAAATCTGTGATAATCTGTGTGTAAGTAAAAAAAATATAAAATATTTTTTTTCAAAATTCTGTGTGTAGTTAAATTTCAATTCAAATATACACTTTAGTAAAGAGCGAACAGTATTTGCGCATGAAAATGAAATGGATTTCAGATATAATATCTAAATATTATATAAAGAAACAGAAACTAGTTAACTAACTGTATTACAGATAAATACATCAGATACTTATGTGTGTAATAACTAAAAATTTACAATTTCCCGGACTATGCTCTTTATTTATACTGTAAGTTGTAAGTCTTTGCCAAATTTCATAGTTCTGGGTCACCGGGAAATTTAATTTAGGTTTTGATTACACGATGGTTTTCATACAAAATGAGACAAAACAAAGCATAAGCGCTCGTATCTTTTAGTTGTGATTCCTCGGAAATTTGATTTTTTCTGTACTCTGAAGGATCTGGATATTTGATCTGAATATTAACTTCAGCTGGCTTTCTCTAAACGACTTCTAAAAATAGTCTTAGCTGCAAATTTTGATGGACAGCAAAATGATACTTTGAGGTACGAAACTGTAATTTTATTTAAAATTAAAAC
The DNA here is from genome assembly GCA_037127375.1 of Dione juno. NCBI lineage: Eukaryota > Metazoa > Arthropoda > Insecta > Lepidoptera > Nymphalidae > Dione > Dione juno. Next base: position 2,803,960 of record JAXRJS010000014.1, read on the forward strand.
TAGAGTTTGATGATTTTTTTTATTTATTGCAGTACCTTCTTCATTTTGTTGTGTATAATAGAGAATAAAAATACATAGTCAGGTAGTAGCACGTACATATTTATTATACATTGTCAATAGATCAAGTAAAATAAAATTAAATGCTTATAAGGTAGTTTTCAAATAATCAGTTTTGCTTTGGGGACTTTTTTTGTATAAGCTTGTTATGTTGAAATACGAGTGAAACTTTTAATTTATTTTTACTCACAGACTGTGACAGAATTTGTTTCAGTGCTAATTAAATTTTCTATTCAATGCTCAAGTATGAATGAACGCTCCACTGCATCTTACTAGACTACTAAATTTGGAAAGTCAAAAGTTCTTATTTTGACTGCAAAGGTTTTACCATCACGATAATAAGAAAACTTTATTTTTACTATTAACATGATTAGTACCGTATCCTCCTTTAACTTTTGTAATCTTGGAGATGTCCATTGACGAATTAACTATATTGAACAGATACGTAAATGTATTCTATTGTTTTTTCTTCTGTTTTTACCGATTTAGGATGATATATTAAAGTTCATATTAAAAGATTATATTTGATATGTATTAATTGATATCAATTATATCATTATACGTGATATTCAATATATACAACGGAGTGAAGCCGGGTGATCCATTGTCTCCAAAATTGTTTAACAGTGTTCTGGAGGAAGTGTTCCGGAAAGTGGTTGTTGGTTGGGAGGGTATGGGTATTGTCGTTGTTGAGAAAAGGTTATCAAACCTTCGATTTGCCGATGACATATCCTGTTCTTGTCATCCGCGTCAGAAGTACAATTATTGCTCTAGGATCTGAGCAAAACGAGCCTTAAAGTAGGACTAGGAATGAAGACCAAGCCAACAGTTTAGAGCAAAAGGTGACAGTAGGTTTAGAGTAGATGTACGTCCAGGAATACATCTACATGAGCCAAATAGTATCCTTTCAGTGCCGACAAGAAAAGGAAGTCGAAAGACGAGTCGAAAATACCTGGAGGAGCTTTTGGTCTATGGGCGATATGATGAAGGGCAACCTTCCTCTATGTTTTAAAAGAAAATTGATCGAAATATGCAATATCCCAGTGCTCATCTATGGTGCTCAGACATGCTCTTTGACAAATTTGCAGAAATCCACCCTTAAGGTATGCCAACGCGCGATGGAGCGCAGCATTTTAGGTGTGAAATTGATAGATACAATCTGAAACTCCGAACTGCGCTCTCGCACAAAACAGACATGGGTGTTAAGGCCGGGAAAACAGGGAACAAATCAGGGAAGAGTGGACAAAATGGACAGAGGCCATTGCCCAACAGTGGGATAGTTCCGGCTAATATAATATAATCATTCATTTATAATATTACACAACCATATTATTAATTAATAAAATAAGTTATACTAATAGTATAGTTATTGAATATACACAATATGCTGCAAATAACTATATAGCAAAAATTCCTTTTTTATTTAAATGTCCAAAATTGTCATAGAAATTCTTTAAAACTTTTATAATAACAATTAAACAATATAATGAAAAAAAATTATATAGAAGTCGTCAGTTGAAATATATTCGAAATAAACGGTGACATATAATTTAATCCTTTCACATGATACATTTCATGACAAATTGTAATCTCAGATTATCTAACAGGATGAGTGTCGATCTGGATGAAGAAATGTTCCCTCGGCATTGTACCTGGGTGATTTAATACTTGTAAGCAGGGCTTTGCTTGTACGTTAGTACAATTTGATATTTAATACTGTATAAATTAAAATATTGTTAATATAATATACTCTCTTTTTGAATATGAATTTGAGATATGAATATGCATGTTGAGTGGATGAAACTAACTTCAAACTTTGTCTAATCTAAGTCAAATGCGGAGACTGGAGACAAAATGCGGAGAAAAGAGTGTCTTCGTATTAGATTATCTTTTTATCACTTTTTATAGAATTTATTTATTATAAGAACGGTACAGTTCAATTTATTAATACATAAAAATCTTTACTCACTTATATATTAAGTAAAGCACTGCAAATACTTTCCGGAGCATTAAAGTTAGTTTATAGTAAAGTGTAAATTGAAAAGCCACTTCGCAAGCACAACAAAGGCGATAAAGGGATTGCAAAAGTTCACTGTTTTATTGTTGTTTTGCAACTTCGAATTAGTCCTATTTCTGCTAACTTTTAATTTGTTACCTTATTTTTTTATTTTCTCCCGTACTTTTCAGCTACCGCTAGGTCCTTTGACGTTTTTAATTAGAGATTTTGTAGGTCTTTGTTTTGAAATGCGGCTTAAAACTTATATTCTACGAGTTCTAATGGTATTTGCATGGATTAAATGATAATAGTGGATTATCATACAACAGAATATAATTTTCCTTTTTCAGTTACAATAAAATTTAAGTTCTTTTTTCAGCTTCATGCTGCGAGAGATACAATCTCTCATGTAGAATAATAGTGTTAAGTTATTCCACTGAAAACATTGCCCGTTCAATGGCGGAACTCAACACCGTAAATTGTTTTACCAGAAATAACTAATTTTCCCGAATGGAGATCGAGCCTGCAGCCATCGCATTTCGTCCGTTAGTCGGTTAGTTGGTAGGTTAGTCGTATTATCAAGACAGTTTGTATTTAATATGCATATCTTTTTATTTTTTTCAGTAAATAAACACAAAATATTATGATAACTCAGTAATTTGGTGACATCATCTTACTTATATCTATAAAGTACCACAAAAATAAATTATCTAATTTTAAATCAATGAATATGGAACCATTTTCATTTTTATTGATGATATTGATTTATATGTATAGTTCTATATTGCTATACAAAATATGTAAAGCAGTATAGAAGCCACACTATGTTGCATTAGTTCATTAGAGCCCACTATGTAACACAATAGATGATTATACATGCAAACAATAATAGCCCATTGAAATTAATTGATGCAATTTAATTAGATTATGATATCACATAATGGGCACACACAGGGGGCTATTCTATTTAATACGAGCTAGATTTACCTCAAAATAAACTTTGCCTGCAGCTTTGTTTTATGGTCAAATGGAAATAACCAAGATGTGTCTCTGACACATGACAGATTTCAAGTGACCGATGTAATTCTGACCATAGTAGAATTTCTCAAGCCAAAAGAGTTTTCCAATTTAATTCAGTTCTTGAGACTAGCACAATCAACCAAACAAACTTTTCGTTTTTGTAATATTTTGATATAGATCATTAAAAAGTTATATGTTTTATAGTTTTCTTTTAGATAAACATATTTCATTATATTCCACAATTACAATATAATTTTCATATTTATAGTATAATGACAATTAAATCTACTTCCATAAGGAAAAATGTAGGCCAAGATATCGCTGGAATCATTAAATAAAGAGATTAAACAAATACGTAATTATACTACCAGAAAAGATTTTTAATTTTAAATGTCAATAAAATGTTAAAGCTTGGATAAAAAAATTATTTAGTGAATAAGCTCTCTAGAAAGTTATGAGTCCGTATTTTTTGAAATTAAAAAGAAATCAATGTATCCAAACAAAAAAATCACAGTGATTCAGCGTCAGTGAGAATGAAGGAGAACGTGTTCGGGTGGTTGGGCATCTCGAGAAAATGAGAATGGTAAAAAAGATATATGAAGCAAAAGTGAGTGGTAAGAATGGTAAGAGGAGACCTCGATTGACTGTCGAAAACACAGTGTCGAAGATACCGGAGAGCATGAATGAAAAGCTTAAGGACAGAGGACGAGGCGAAGAAGGTAAGCAGGGACCACCGCAATTTGGCGCTCCGTGCTCATTGACTACTCCGCTAGGAATAAAGCGTGAAGCTATATGTATATATATATATATATATATATATATATATATATATATATATATATATATATATATATTATATATATATATATATATATATATATATATACGATTTTTTTACGAAAACTTACGCTGGACTTCCATACTTATCTTAGTACATAAGACATAAATATTCTATCACTTATAAAAAAGACGCTTAATAAAAACAAAAATGTTCATCTTTCCTTAGTATGAAATAACACTTTAAAAGAAAATGCGTAATTATATGCTATGAAAGCCTTAATTTATGGTAAAATATACAAATAGAATTTGACAGGAGACACATTTATTACTTATTTACATAATAATCTGTACTGTCAAAGATTTACTGAGCTGCCAAATATGACGTTCTAACCTCAAAAGTTAAGAATTTAACTTGATCGTTGATTACCATAGTCTTGAAAGTTTTGTAATAAGGACACGACCCAGTTACGACAAATGTAAAGCGAATGCGTTAATTAAAATCGATGATGGAATGAATGACTGTGCAAAAAAATAAAAAAAGCTCCTTCCGATTTTATGCTCAGAACTTTAAACATAAAAGTTTGTTTAAAATGTTAGTTAGATATTTAAATTTAGCGTTGCGTTGAGTTCCGCAACAATGTCTTGCGCAAAATTGAGGACGCAGTGTCTTGTCTCCAAGATCTCTCTGTCTACTCTGCAAGAAGAATATTTTTAGACTTTAATATACAAATAATATACAAGTAATCAAAGAATTATAACGTTATTGTGTACTAATTACAAAACACAAATGACCAGTCATATAATTCCCAGTCAAAATTTTGAGTATGAGTGTAGTTGTTATTTTTATTAGACATGATGCGAATTTCAATAAATTTGAGGAATAATATAATAATATCATTAAGCAAAATCAGAAGGAATAAACTGTAAAAAATATACTATTTAAATAAGTACACTTATAATATATTGTTAACAGTTCTCTTTTTCACATCAATAATATGTAACAACATGCAACAAAATTGAAAGAACGAACCGTCAATTCATATTCTATGGCGCAATAAAACGAAAATGCCATAAAATTCTCCATATGTTTCTATGATGTGGAATGCTAAAAATTATTTCTCTTAAATTCGAAGGGAAGCAAGAATTATGAGGGGGACTGGAGTATGAAGTTGTTTGTATATGTACATATTTTACTTGCAACGGATGTGCATCAGTCTTCCGGTTTAGTTGTGATTAAAAAAAATGTTTTAGTGGTAAATTAATTTTCAAAGTTAGCCTTTACAGTGGCAAGCTGTAACCGTATCCCGAGTGTAGTGTCTATCATACTAAAGTCACTTTTATATTCATATAATAAAATTGTAACTGATCGCTATTTGTACATAATATGACAAAAACTATTACTATATTAATAAATAAATAAGCCCATAATTTGTTGGATGCTAATCTCAGGAACGGCTTAACCGTTTAAATGCAGTTTTCGATGTTGCATTTTGTTGGTTGGTTCATGAATAAAAAGTTATATATAAAGTTATATAAAAAGGTATACACTATATGTATAGCTTTAAGAGTAAATCCAAAAATATAGATCAAGCGGACGAAGCCTAGAAGCAAAGACTAGACTAGAACTCGAATAAAACGAAGAGTTTGAATTTGTTAGAATTAGATCTATAAAATTTGAAAATGTGCGGATGAGAAATTTCCCCATTTTTCATCGTTACAAGGTAAACTCGGGTGTAGAATACGGGTATGTCTAAAAACAAGGTATGGGGCAATTGTTACAACCCCATCATTTTTTTAATACATATTTATTGTTATTATTTACAAGTGACTTTGAATATCAAATATTAATATTAAGAAACAAACGTAACGTTAACGGTACAGTACTTCTTAGATACGTCTTAGCATAATCACCACACTTTACCATATTAGGTGATTTAAAAGAATATCTTCTAGATTTTCTCAAAATATTCGCAAATTTTGTTTCAATAATGTTTTATTATCATTTAATTATTAACATTTTATTACTGAACTACTTTGTCAAGTAATTAGTTATTGTAACTTTCTTTATAAGTATCACGCAACATAAATTATTAAAAAGTTGATTTTCACTGCCTTTTTTTTTGCCGCTGGGAAATGCTTTTACGCAGACCATCTCTGAGTAGGACACTTATGTCCTACAGAGGAATGGTACTGTGGAATGGTACTCGCTTTTTCGCCAGTACTTTAACCCCTCTCAAATTTAAGTGAGACACTCGTCATGATTGTTATCTGTATGTCAAATTTTTCTATGATTTTTTCAGTCATTTTAGGGTATACGTTGATAATTTGGGTAAACTTTATAAAATATACCCGTATAAGAGTCCCGCGTAAAGTAGGATGCAAAGGAAATCCAATATTAAAACACTTTTGTCTTCACTTATTATGGATAGTATTATAAGAAAGGTTAATATTTTCATAAAATTCCGTTACACAAACATTATTCCTAAGAATAGTCTTCTGACAAGAGAAGATGTTACTTAATAAATATTTGAACATTTTTGCAAGTGCTATTCAATTAAGCCAAAGAAAATATTGAGAAATATCTAATTTTACCGTAGCTTCTGGAAATTAGAAATATAAATTTTTATATGGCGTTAAATATATTTGTTTCCATAATGAGTAACTAACACTTAACAAATGTTAGAACTAGTGTCAGTCATTTATTCTATTTCAAGATTTACAAAATGGGGAACCCCAAGATAATTACATGCAATTCTTTAGTCATCACTTTTTAATGAGGACTAAGTTGTAATATTTTTATATAGTATATTCAGTATATATGTCGTTTTTGTTGTAAAGACAGCTAAACCACCTAATAAAAATTTCTGGACTATGAATAGTAAAACTAAACGGTTAAACGAAAAATCTAATTTAACAATAAATAAATTAAAAAAAAAAATATTTTTTGTTTTTCGAAGAAGTCATATCTTTTTTGTTTAACAGTTTCAATTTAATCTATAATGTCACGAAAATTATGATATATGGGTTCCACTTATTCTTTAACACTAATACACTAAATGAATAAAAATACAATTTAAATTTTAATAAATTATTATATCATTAATTCTATATATATAATGTTTAGATCTAATATTAAATATCGGCTATGATAACTATAAATAAGAATTTTAAAAGCTAATTCAATACATTTTAAATTACAATGAATAAATATTAATTTTAAAATTAATTTTAGTAGAAAGTCAATTACTGGAAGGAGATCTTACGATTGACGTTTGAATAAATATTAGTGAACTAATAGACACTTAGTGTCCGTTATTAAAGTAATAACATTCAATTTGCGTTTCATATTTAAATGAAATTAAATGAATATAAATATTGTATTTTGACTTATCTTTCTTTGTAAATTAATAATTGGATTATTATTTTACATGAAATGTTTAAGAATGAAAGTTGTGAAATGTGTAAAACAAATATTCTTCGCACTGTGGGTAGGGAGGAATCTTGTGCGGAACTCCGTTTTCCGTTTTCATTCGTTTGCTAGGTTAAAGTGCTAATCTCAGGAACTACATGTTCGAATAGAAAAAATATTTTTGTGTAGGATATGAATATGTAATGCAGCATATAGGATTAATCTTTTCAATGTAACTAATTGTACTAGAGTTATCTTGGTCATTTGGAATTTTGTTTTATTTTTAAGTTCTAGAATAGATTTGCGTTTGACCATATCAAGCCTGATGCTAAGCTTGAAGCGATCTACATTGATATACGATTGCCTATTTACTCATTTTTCCACCATAATTTCCACCATATACGGACAGCGTAAATCGATTTTTTTAGAGGTTTCATGGTAAAATGGCGCAGCGGGAATTAAATTGTGCAATTCCAGGGCACAATCTCCAAAATGTATGCGGTAAAAAACTAATATCGAGGCCCCACCCTACGTTGGCTAAAGCTCTGCAGTTGAGAATCAACAAGGGTCTCGCCTTCGATTAATCTTCTCGCTAGTTTCTCAATCGATTCTAAAGCCTGTAATTGGTACTTAGCAGAGTCACCGTGAGAGCAGTACTTGATACACGGTATTACTTGCGCTTTGTGCAATATGAGAAGATATTGAGGTGTAAATTTAATGAGCTGCAAAGATAGGACAAAAATGAAAAAAAAAGAATAAATAGCAAAATAATATATGTTCTTTTTAATAATGAACGTGTATTTGATACTGTGATAGCCTTCGATCGATTACACCATGTCTGTATAAATAGCGATCTACCTCGTGTTGCAATGCATACAGTGTGTTGAGATCTATTTTCGATATAGCTTATGGAGATATTCTATTATTGGACATTTATGTCAAAGAAAATGTTTATTAAGTTGTTTAGAAGTAGATAAGTTATTAAAATATTAAATGAAAAAAGAAATATTAAGATATTTATTATCGTTTAATTAAAAAAAAATAATAACAGGCGCAATTTATTTTAACGAATTCAGGATACAAATATAGCCAGAATTATTAATAATGTAAAATATTTTAATAATTAAAAAATTTGCTTAATTACAAATTAAGTTAATTAAAGTAAGTTAATTAATTCTAAAAATTAAATAAATAAATTTTAATGTTTATCAATTTTACTTATGTTTATAATATCAGAGCAAGTCGTAGGAACTGTCTTTCTTCGATATCATCAATTCAATAAATGACCTTGCTCTATATTTTCTTAGGGTTTTTATAAGCATCTTATATTTTTACTATATTAAGTATATAACAGGTTTTAATTGATAATGTTTATATAATGAGATCATAATTGTATGGTTTTTTTTGAATAAAACAAACAATAGAAAGATTGAACGAGTTTAAAAATAGAACATTGACATTGTTTTGCACAGAGACTTAGTTGACTAGTAACTAACAAAAAAATTAAATTTACTGTACAAAATATTATTAACACCATCGTAGCATAGTGGCGTAGTGACACGTACGTACGAGAAGATAACGGGTTCACTTTTCACTTAAATGAATAATTATATTTTTTCCAGTTTTGTAAGATGAAACACGATAAGGTTTTTTCCTTCGTCCAATACGCTACGAACCGGCGTAATCATTGAAAATATATAGAGATTGTTAACACTTAGGCCTCTTCTATCTACTCTACCAAATGCAAGAAGTAAAAATTGATTTTGATTCACAAAACAATAACCAATATTCAATATAAACTTATGATTGCAGGTAAATCAATTCAGTCATTCACATCACCATATCCTAACCACGGAATATTTTCAATATATCAAAGTATCTGAACGTAAAGTAAAATCAGAGGCAGCTGTCACATACGCAATATACAGTGCTTTGTTGGTTGACAGTTGATTGTGCTCTTATTGCCACCTATAATATATTTTTATAAAAAAATTGCAAAATTATGCTACAAAAATGTTGTTAAGATGTTATTGTATATCGTATTGGAAAATTTGTGAAATAAATATATAAGTTAATTCAATTTAGATACTTTGTTCAAAATGTTTCATAAATTAGTAAAATTGTGATTAGAAATATATATATATATATATATATATATATATATATATATATATATATATATATATATATATATATATATATATATATATATATATATATATATATATATATATATATATATATATATATATATATATATATATATATATATATATATATATATATATATAATTAATCCGTATGTACACCTATCGAGTCTAAAATTGTTGAAAACATGATACATGTCATGTTGCGTACGAAACACACGCTGAATGTTAACACAAACTATAATTGCAAATATGGCATTAGTCTAATTAATGAATGGGATGAGCTAAATGGGTTTGAGATTAAATTGCATTGAGAATTATCTAATCTGCACTTAATTTCAAATATGTATTAAATGCAAATATTTATTTATTGCAATTTAATGCATGATGCTCTTCAATAAACGTTACCCATACTTGTTATATACATATGAATACTTAGTATAAGTATATGAAAATTTAATGCTGCGTTTTTTTTGATACAAAAAGTGAATATTAAATATGTTATCTGTTATCTTATATAGTACAGTCAGAGAAACTGTCATCAAAATCTTTCAAATTTCAAATGTAAGATATGTATTTTTTTCAGCTTTGCCCTTTGTTCCGGTATAGGAAACAACTTAGTGTTAAGACATTTCTTTTTCCGTTACAAGCTCGAATTCGAGACGTTGCGATTAGCGGATCTTAACGCTGCCCTTAGTTTTGGTAGGGAAATAAAAATAATTCATTCCACCAACGGAATTTGAACTCACGATCGTGGCGTATACAGTCAGCCGCTGCCGTAAAGTGCCACGATGGCCATATCAAATATTGCTGTTATTCATGTTTTCTTGCTATATAAATTATTTTAGTACAATATAACAAAAATTCCTAAAATAAGGCACTTCAGTTGACAATTGGAGAGAGATCGGCTATTTTCCCCATATATGTTATTAATGGTGCTAAGAGCCGAGAGTGCGTTTTATGGTGACGTATGTAATCCATGAGCGGAATAACATAGAACTATTATTGGAATCATTTATCTAATATAAATCTATAATAAATGAAGCTAGCTATTCTCTCATTTCATAACATAGATAATAAATTTGTTTATGAGTTTCGATATCTTACTAAAAATACTTAATATATAATTTAAAGATATATATTTTTTTATCAATATGAAAAGCAATACTCATAATAACAAAACTTTTATTTTTCTTAATTTTTTTACACATTTATAATAAGTGTTTTTAAAATATTCATATTAGTTAAAGTGTACCTCGTACTAACCTAGTACGTGATCGGTATACCAGTGTATCTATTCAAATGTCAAATTTACGTAATTGTTCTAGTTAAAGAGGAAATTACCCGTATACTAACCACTAGAGATATATATATATATATATATATATATATATATATATATATATATATATATATATATATATATATATATATATATATATATATATATTATATATATATATATATATATATATATATATATATATATATATATATATATATATATATATATATATATATATATATATATATATATATATATATATATATATATATATATATATATATATATATATATATATATATATATATACGTTTTTTCCACATATAGCAGGGTAGACAGGGTAGGTGAAACTAAGTGTTAAGACACTCCCTATCTAACGTTCCGCCCAATCTTGAGATATTGCGAGTTGATTAGCGAAACTCAATGCCGGACTTTGTCTTACCAGAGCTGACATATCAAAGTAGCACAAGTGGAAATCAAACTCAAATTATCATATTTACATAATCAGACGCTATATCACTGCACCACGATGGACTGGATTAAGAAGTTTAATGCTTAATCTACATCAAAATTCTTATATAATAGAACGGTAACGCGTGACTGTATCCCAACGTTCACATGTGTAAATCTAAATTTTTTCTGTCCCTCGCACAGAATAAATCGGCCCATATTTGTTTGCTTACTGTAACATAAATCAAGATTACATTTGTTGTAAATTTAGAAATGGCTTTGAATAGTTTGTTTTATATCGTTGCTTAAACCTATTTACAGTGTTATTGATAATAAATCAACGAATTCCCGTGAGGCGATATAGATGAGGTCGTAATAAACCGATTTGGTTGAAACCAACCTGGTATATCGAATTGCTAGTTGGTTATATTGGTTTGATAACTGTATTAACAAGATTTACATAATTAAGTTCATATGATATGTATTATAATATAGGTAATATTCTTTTCATCTGTAACATCATGGTTTTGACGCCCCTCAAGCAAAACGTCCCTCAAGCATCCCTACGTCCAGTGCGGTCCAAAAAAAAACCTAAACTTAAATTAATAAATAAGATTTTATATATATATATATATATATATATATATATATATATATATATATATATATATATATATATATATATATATATATATATATATTTAAATATGAGTGTGTAAAATTCTATGTTATATCGTCAATCATGTCATCCTAATCGATACACGTTGTTATATATGGTAATATTTAAAGGGATTTTACGGGCACAAACATAATTTATCAAATTACAGGAAACTTGATTAAAAACCGCTTCATAGTGTGCTTAGATTGTGAGATAATAGGGGTGGAAATCAAATACAGATCCCTGTCAAATATAAGGACGTGCCTGAAAACCACTGGCTAGTTAATGAATATAGGATGAATCAGCTGATTAGTTATTAACGCTTTCAATAGGTTTCTAACAGATCTATGGGGCTATAGTGACTTTTTTGGCTCGCGCTGTATATAGAGGGAACCCAGTGTTTCAAAGTAAAATTCAAGGTATTTCACCTTCATTTTTTCTCTTCACTCACCTGTGAGTCATCACCTTTCACCGCTCTTCATTTGTTTTAAACAATTTCTTTCATTTTACATGAATAAGAACACAACAGTTATTTTTCATCATTTCTTAATTAAACAATATTACCATATTAAAATATATTTTACAATATAATATATAAAGTATAAAGCCTCATTTTATATGTGATATATACGATTGACAACAAAAAAATTAAGATCTTGTTCTTTGCAAAAACAAATTAGTTTTAATCAATTTTGATTCTTTTAGTATATGCACAAAAAATAATCTGAACAAATTACTCAACAATTGAGAACCAGCGAAACGGCACATGCTATATAACATGCTATATGCATTTACAAATATTTCTTTATTGCATCTGACCCGTTGCTTTTAGCTTTGATCTTTTGTATAAAAACTTCATTTTCATGCTTTCATGCTTCAATAGGTATTCCTTGTAATATACATTTTTGTATATATTTTTTAGCTCCACGCTTGATCTCGCATATAGCAAGGAAGGTAGAAACTAGTGTTAAGACACAATTGTCGAAGCATTGCGCGGGGGGTTACCTATTCGTAAGTACATAAATAATGTAAGTAGTAAATATATATATATATATATATATATATATATATATATATATATATATATATATATATATATATATATATATATATATATATATATATAAATATATATATATATATATATATATATATATATATATATATATATATATATATATATAGCAGGATAGACGAAGGAAACCTTAAGTTACTATACTATTAAGTATTAAGTTAACGAAGTGTTCCCCAATTTCCTGCTACTTTTTATGACATTGAGAATTGAGTGACTTTCGCACTATTGTTGAAGTCTTGGATTTCAACACCGTGCTTTGTTTTTTTACCAGAGCTAGAAAATTAAATTATTTCAATACCCCGAGTCAAAATCGAACCGTTTCGCTTACACACGGGCACTGAGCCACAATAGCCATTTTTATTATTAATTTTTCTGCCTTATTATATATTAGGAGTGTGTAATTCATATTAATTCAACTGAACCTACCAAATGCTTACAAGGTAGATTTGCTGATTAGAGCGTTATCAACATGAGTTTACTACATTTAATTAAACACACTCAATTAGACCATTAAAATATATCCTAAATATTTTATATAAATATTTTTTCACTCATAATGTTGTAAGAACCTAACAAATAACTATTAATTTTAGATTTAAAAGTGAAATCATGACAATAACAGATACGTTTAAAACTAAAAATAGATATGGAAATTGTGCTTCACATTTACCCTAAAACAAACGAAACGAAAATAAATACAACTATGTATTTACCTATCGGATACATAACGGAATGAGTTTAAAGTGCCAAGAAATCCTATCCTTAATAATCATAGCTTTTAGTAACAAAACTGTTTTGAGGATTGTTTGTTAATATAACATAAAAGTAAATGCAGTAAAAGGTCTTTTATAAGCGAACAAAGTTAAGAGCGGTATTACTATGTTATTCCGATAATATCCGTACAACATGTTATTAATATAACATCAAAAAAAGTCGTAAACGTTTTCTAGATCTGAATGTAAAAGAAATAACCTTTTGCGAGTCATCAATAGTAATCTCATATTGTAATGTCTTGTATTTTTCTATTGTGCCGAACATATTTGGTTACTTTTTTTTCTAGGGTATGCGTATTTTTTGTAATAACACGAATCGGCAATTTACCTTTTGTTAGCTATGTGTTATACGGTTTGCATTCAAAGAAATTTCTTTTGTTATTATTATATCATATTGATATTATGTTGAGCAGTAATTCTACGTAAGCAACGTCAACATAAAAAATAATTAACCAAAGGTTACAGACTGTATTATAGGCCATGGTGTGTGTGATAATAGTTTCAAAAATACTACTTTTTAACTTTTTATTTTACAATGTTTAAGCTGTCATTAAAGTGGGAACCGTTGCTTAGTAAAAATATTTAAAATAATCTGTAACCTTCTCCTTTATACAATGTCTCTTTCGGAAAACGAAGAATGATTATTTACTACCTTCTATTTTTATCTTATGAATTCTTATGATAAATACTTATATATAGAAATATACATATAAAATACAAAGCCTCTATAATTATCGTTCAATTTAAAAAGGATTGGTGATAATTGAAAACGGATTCACGTTATCCCGTTCATCCCCTGCAAATCAATGTTTACACAGTACGTTTGTTTTTACTTTAACCTAAATAAACAGGTGTTCAGTGTACCGAACGCATCTGCGGCAAATGAGTGAGCGATAAAACATTACCTTTATAGATGTAAGCCTATTAGCTATGGTACTAGCTACTGCCTGTGCTTCTTATTCTATTTAAAATTATATTTCGTTAGGTCTGTTTTGTATAATACTTTTTATAGGGGGAAATTTTATTTAGTGTACGCTTCCCAATACGTTCATTTATTTTATACAGGCGATTTGTTTGCGGCTTTGCCCGCTTGATCTCGAATTTACTCTTGGTTTTTTACCATTTCCTTTGAATCATTCAATTCATTTCAATTTTTATTGTCTATGAAAAATAATGAAAAATGTATCTATATACATTTAAATTATATATGCATTTTGTATCCAATATTTTATATATGTACTTCCATACCTACTCGCGCATAGTTTTTCCCGCATAAATTCAGTAAAAACCCTATAATGTTATCCTATATCCTATAACTAGTATTTTTAATATTATAGGTGAAAGCCCCATAGTCCAGATATTCCGAATATTAGCCCAGAAAAATGGAAAGACAGCCAGGCAGACAAATATTCTGAAAATGTTTGTTTGTGTTTTTATATTCATTTAAAAAAAACAATTATTTTGAAATCACAAACAAACACTTCAATTTTATTTACATATATAGTAGTATAGATTTAAAAAAAATATCCTTAGATTCCTTTTACCTAATATATGATAGCTGTCCTATAGAGTAGTTTGCACGAAAGTATGTGTTAATTAATTATTTATTTAAAATTTAATATAAAATTATTTACTACATCTACGTTAGTATTACAGTCGTAAATTACAATTCATGACTATTAAATATAGTAAGTGAAGGAAGTAAGTGTTTTAAATGTCCTGCTATTGTCCTGCATTTCATACATATTTCATGTGTACGGTGGCCATATTTGATGTGTATGATGTTAATGGCTTTAGGCTGAGTTTGAGTTCCTGAGAGTTGATCTCGAAAGCCCTAAGAGAGAGCTTTTCTTTACCCTGCAATTAAGTGTACCATATGTACTTTAATCTTCTCTATATATTCGGCACTATATTTAGTAACATATATTTTGCAACGTCATACCCTTGGCCTTTTCGGCCTTTTTCTATTTTTATACATTTCTAATACACGACAAGAAGGTCTTCTCGTTTTGGATAAATTACAGGGATTATATATACTCAACATGCAACATTATATGTTTTCTTTATTTAATAACCCCAATCTCTAAAAAAGTCACATACATATTTTTCTGACAGCTGACATTTTTCCACGCATATAACAGGATAGACAGAGTCCCTGGTGTTATTAGGACAGTCCGTTCTCCACGTTTAGCTTGTTTTTTGATACTTCCAGATTGGCACCCTTTTGTTTATAATCTGACTCTATGCTAAGTCACCACGGCCTTAACACATTTTTAATTGAAAAATGGCTGAATTTATTTATTTTAAATATTTTATTTAAAATTTATTAGCAAGTTTTATAAAATATTGTAGCTATATCGTTTAAGCTTTCGAAGCTTCCAATATTAACTAGTATCAAACCGCAAATAGATATAAATGAGCTAATTTTAAATAAAGTTTATGGAAATAATACCTTAGTGGATATAATATCAATTTACCATGACTTTTAAAGTACTGAAAACAAATAGCCGGTAGTAAAATATACTGCCCAGTAGCTACTTCGGTGCGCTATTACTATTTTAGTGCTAGATTTAATAGCATATTAAGACGGTAAGATATTATTCATGAGTTTGCAATATTAAGATTGCTTTAAATACAATGTATTTGTCGCAACTTTGCTTGTGTTGGACATAAATACTGTTTGTTACTGTTTTTTTATTTTTTCACTTACAAATTGTGCTAAATTTTACTTCGCTTACCTCGAAAATGTGTATGTGTATATATATATATGTATATATATATATATATATATATATATATATATATATATATATATATATATATATATATATATATATATATATATATATATATATATATATATATATATATATATATATATATATGTTATATAGAATAGCGAGGCCTCTTGATACAAGTAGTACTAGTATTATACTAGTAACTTACTCGGCTAGTCTCATTACTTTCTATATAGTTAAGCTGCAAATAGCTTATAAGAAAAATGTAAAGGCCATAGTTTCTAGTCTTGCTTCAACTGCAAATTGACGAAACAAACTATTTTTAAATATTCATATATTTTCCTTGTATATAGCAGGGGCCATAGAGCTGTGGGTGAGATTCACATTCGGGGGAAATGAGTAATTTTTATTTTCTTCACACAGCAAGACAAAGCGCGGGGTTGAGTTCCGCCACTCAACGCACAATGTCTCGGAAGACGGAAAGCAGTAAACGGAATGTAAGACATTACACTAGGTTCCCTCTGCATACCGTGCTACTAGTATGTGTTACAGTGTGAAACTAAAAAATCTAATAAACTGAATTTTTTTAAATTAATTTATACTTATAAAGTATATAATGTAAATAATATTTATATTTACTTAAACTGCAAAAAAATAAATGTCATTATTAATTGTATAGTGTGTTTGAAATTAATTGAAATTAATATTCAAAGGAATAAGATGATTCTATACAGTGTCTCTAATGTTATTTAATATTTATTTATGTATTAACCCTAAAAGTTATTTGTATCGAAAATATTTTATTCCGGCCAATAAAGTTCAGGTCAGAAGCTATAAAGGTCTCGAGCGGCACTTTGGAAGCAGTAAAGATTTTTATCACTAACTACAATATATTGATTTTCCTATATTTGAAATATATTTCAGAATAATTTAAATATTAATTTTAGTATTAGCCTCAGAAGTTCTTTGTAGTAAAGTTAAATTGCTTAAAATTTAAATTGGTTGTAATAAAATACTATTCTCTATATTATATGTTTTACCTATCGGTACCGTTATTAATAAATTAGAACATAAAACCTAATAAAATATTAATAAATTTTAATATATGTAACAAAATACGTAAAAGTATGTATTATGTAACAACACTATTAACTACTAATAGTACTCGTAGAGCCTTGTTTAAAAAATTAGGACTGAGATCGATGGATTTGTACTGATTGTATCGATATCGACCGAATAAATAATATATGGAAATAAAATGCTTGTAAACTACTTTTACATGACCACTAAAATCAACTCAAATTTTTTATAGCGTTAACTGAAAGCAAAAAGATTAATGTCCCGTAACAATATTGGATTAAAAACTGATTCATTTTATGATAGCTATTTTAATAATATCGTAAACACCATAGGCTATAAACCTTCTATCACTTCCACATGACTATTCATGGTAGTTACGTTAACGTTTATAACGCTGATTTTGATTTTGTGTCCACCTTGGCGCAATGGTGCAGTGCTTGATTATAAGCACGAAGGTTGGGGGTTCTATCACCTCTCGTACTTACAAATAATTTTCATTTCGCTTGAACATGAAGTGCGATGTTCTGTTCTGCCACCCAGAATGCTATGTGCGGGTTTCATATCGCAGGATATGTAAAAATCAAAAAATTACATTCTATGATATCTAAATCTAATGACATGTTTTTAAGATTTAAAATAAGTATATAGAATTAAACGTATTTAGTACTAACCTATTATATTATGTGTATTTATTATAATTAGGTGTTTATATTATTCTAGGTGAAAGGCGAATATTTACTGGATCTCTTTTTTACAAGCATTCAATTGTTGTGTAATGTAATTTTTTTACCGTACACCGTCTTCTTCGTGTATTCTGCATAGAAAATGTTATTGGCGAAGTATATATATATATATATATATAATATATATATATATATATATATATATATATATATATATATATATATATATATATATATATATATATATATATATATATATATATATATATATATATATATATGAATGTATTTTAGATGCCCTGAAGGCATCTTCATTACTCTGTATTGCTAAATAGTTTATATATTACAAGATATTCATGCCTTTAACATTTATCGGAAACCGCACTCATGAAGGTAAATATGGCCGGCATAGAGGTGGAGCAAATATTCGATATACTAAAAGCATTTAGACATTGCTTGAAGTAGATAATATTTTATTTTTAGCATTAAACCACCATTTACTTAAAGTAAAATTTGTATGCATTGGATACTAGTATACTATGATACAGTGTAAAGCTACAAAAATTATAACAATTTCTTATAAAACTATTTGATATAGAATACAATTTAACTAATGTGACTTAGGCAAAATTTTACACTTGAAAAACGAATCTCACTCGGTATATAAACAAATCTAGCTCTAGTTTCTAAGTGCTTGGTGTAAAAGCTTTACTACGTCTAAAGAGCCGTATTTACGACCTACAGGTTAAACATAAACCTTAATAAATGAAAATGATTGATGAAAATCTTATATTTAATTCTACATACATTTGTTAAATATTAAAAAAATGTCATTAGATTTAGATATCATAGAACTCAATTTTTTGATTTTTACATATCTTGCGATATGAAACCCGCACATAGCATTCTGGGTGGCAGAACAGAACATCGCACTTCATGTTTAAGCAAAATGAAAATTATTTGTAACTACGAGAGGTGATAGAACCCCCAACCTTCGTGCTTATAATCAAGCACTGCACCATTGCGCCAAGGTGGACACAAAATCAAAATCAGCGTTATAAACGTTAACGTAACTACCATGAATAGTCATGTGGAAGTGATAGAAGGTTTATAGCCTATGGTGTTTACGATATTATTAAAATAGCTATCATAAAATGAATCAGTTTTTAATCCAATATTGTTACGGGACATTAATCTTTTTGCTTTCAGTTAACGCTATAAAAAAATTGAGTTGATTTTAGTGGTCATGTAAAATTAGTTTACAAGCATTTTATTTCCATATATTTTTAATTCGGTTTGATATAATGGTAACGGTGACTGATATATGAATGTATTTTTATATATTAATATATCAGTTACAGGAATGCGTATATTATAAAATCAAAGCATTTACTAATTTTGCTAGATAAAGTAAGGGATTGGCTATAATTTAATTTCAAGATGTCAGTCAGGCATTAAAACTGTAAACACGACATTAGTGGATTCAAGTCCTTCTTAGGGGTATTAATTATTCTAATTTCCTTGCTCAAGTTGAGCAAAAGTGCTCAAGACAGAAGAGGCTTTCCTTTCCCACCATAACAAAAAGTTTCTTCTGCTAAGGCCATCAAAACATTTGCCTTTTGATATATATGTATAAACATATAATATTTTTACATACACGAAATCATATTTTAGTAAAAACGATATTACTTTCAATGCTAAAGAAAAATTGGATTTATTCATTATGGAGAGAGGTCAATAATGATTAATTTGCACCCGACTCAATCATTTTTATCACTTGATGAGCTTTCAATCATAATAAATGAATGTTTTATTTACTAAAGAAATAGAAAATCCTCTCTCTTGTTGATTACATTAACAAAAATAAAAACTTGTTGTTTTTTTTTCATTTTTTATATATTTTATTTTTTTTAGACATGTTCTTTGTAACACTTTCAAAAGTTTTAGTCTTAGTACGTTGTAGTATATACATGTATGTACATTGGAAGTATACCCTGATAGCAGCATATTGTAATTTTTATCTTGGCATTTCTACTTATTCTGAACATAACCCAACCAAAATTTTTTATATTCTGATATTTTTTTCAGTCTTAACCAATGTCCATATAGTCATAGTAACGGGTTGGAAACCTTTGAAACTACTATGTGTGGCACACTATATATTACTAATATTTTTTCAACTAAAACCTAGGCATATTTAATATCAAAGAAAAGATGTCCCATTATATTTGCTTAAGCTTTTTATTCAATTTTCCAATACATAGTAGGATCATGTTAATTTATTTTCCTACTAACAGGTCTGTCAAGAAAATCCAACGGCAGCAGCTCAACTAATAACGCTATTAGTTGTCGTAATGAGATTTTAATTAAATTGCTGCGATCCGGAAAGTATCCTCAGGTTTAAGCTATTAAAATTATTAAAGGAGATTTTGTTATATTTTATTATTTAAAAAAAAAACAGCTTAGAGAGAATAAGAAGTTACTTAGCATTCCAAGGATTCACGGTGTGGGTGCCGGGCCCTTCGATTTGTAGGAAGAGGGGCTCAGAGGGCCTGGGACTTGCGACTAAAGAGTAGGCTTAAAGGGGTCTCTTTAAAATGCATTAACACTCACCTCCACTGTCGGAGCTCCTCCCACTACCTAACCAAATTCAAAATGATTCTACCAGTGACGCCTTCGAAGTACGTTTTAGAAATGAATTAGTAATAGTTTTAGACAGGCCGAGATCTTATAGCAAACTATAAAGAGAATCAATTCGTTGTTCGTTGCGTTGGTATTTTGACCTTAGTAGGATAGATAAATATTAAGATTAGATTTCAGTGGTGTTGAAATTAAATCTTCAAACATGTCTACAATTTTACCATCAAGCAATATGTATAAAACTCTTCCGTTACTGATTGACTGACAGATAATGCATAGCATTGGTATTTAGGTCCTTGAGAGTGTAGGGAGAGAGAATTAAAAAAAAAACGACGACGAGAACGGGAATGGCGGGTTTTCACGTTTTGTCCACAATCCGAGCAAAGGGCTACAACTATTTTCATAAACTAAAATAATATATGATTAAATTAAATTGTTTGAAATATGAATACACATCGGAATTTACGAATTTTCGGAACTGGAGAATACTTTTCAGCCAAACACGAATAGAAAAGCCGGTTAATATATAACGGAGGATAACTGCGCTTTGTGTAGAGGATTTCAATAGCATGCGAATGCAATATTTTTGCAAGTTATAAATTAAAATTACATACATGGCATTTTTCAAGTAAAATAGAGGTCATCGTAGCTCAGTAGGATATCATCTGACTGTAAATTTTAACGGTCGTGTTCGATACCCAGTCAGGGGAGTGAAGTATATTTATTTCCACACTCTAATAAGACAGGTTCCACCACTCAACACGCAATGCCTTGAATTGTTGATAGAGGAGTGTTATGTGCGGGAAACAGTGTAAAGCAAAAAGACAACATAGCAATACGGAGAAATAAAGTCCTCGGCCTATATGATATCTGTATGTAAAATATCAAATTAATTAAAATAAAAATATGTCATGTCAAATTTTCGTCGGTTTTTTTTAATAATATAACATAGAAGCGTCGTGCTTAGATCAGTTATTGACTTATATTCACCCAACGTTAGAGAAATCAATTGTGTTTGTAGTGATTAAGAAAGTTGTGATACATAGGTACTATTTTTATTCCCATATAATGGCAGGAAATGTTATTACATGAACTATTATTACAAATAAAAATCTAGTCAAACATTAATTTGCTACCTCTTTTATAGGTATATGAAAACTTTTTTTTAGTTAATATATGTACTTTATTATATTATATTATATTCAAATTCAAATTATTATTTATTCAAATATACTTTTACAAGCACTTTTTAATCTAGTCAGGAATGTTAACATATTTCTTTTTTCTCATATGACATAATGAAAACGAAGTCATGTTGATGGGAAAATGACCACAGAAGTAATATTTTATAAGCAACAAATATAATAATATTTTGAGTTATAAAGAATTTTTTAATAAAACATACATTTACAAACGTTCATACACTGTTTTGCGGTGATTATATATATTTTAATTACCTTCAAAGGATGTTATCAAATTCATAATTAATTATTTGAATGTGCTTCATGGAGCAATATTTGCGAATTTTTATTTATTTTTAAAACTCGGTAAATGTTTATTGTTAATCGCTAATGTTAAATGACGCCCTTCTGGACAAAAGTCAAGATAGATAGATAGATATACTATTTTCGTACCATCCGACCCTTATCTTTTTTACCTTCTTATTATAAATAAAAGTGCGCAACGTGACGTGCTAATTTAGATGTGATTTATATCCATCCACGTCGACGTCTGTGCTGTTGGGTGCTGGCTTCGTCGCGTTGTAGGGATAGAAGATAAGATTAGCGCCTTAGATTTGCGAGACAAGTGTATGTTTTATGGAGCATTTGATAAGCAGCCTTTGAAGTGCTCCACTCTCTCTACCTAACCAAATTCGAAATGATTCCACTTGTGCCATCTTTGAAGTACGGTCTGGATTGAACTGATAATAGTTTTCGACAAGCTGAAAACCTTTCTCTTCTACTTCTATAGGATACAAATTAACTCTAAGCTCCATTCCTGGTCACTTCATAAAAAGATACGTAGATGACGATAAATATTAGAAATATGGAAAAACCTCTGGTCCGATGTGATTTTATCACTTAGCCTCTGTTAACACTTTAATGAACCTGCTACCCGCATATTCATATTCAGAGCTATAAAACTGACGAAATGTCTTTGCTTTAGATACAAGCCGCAATATTAATACATGCTTTCCCTATATGGAATAGTATTTGAATATTTTATTTGCTGTTAAAGGACCTATTGTATATTCTTATCTTTTTCTGCATCATGCTGTACATATTGGAATAAAGCAGTGTAGGCGAATATAACCTAGTGTCAAGTCGTAGCATTTTCTTTTCTTGTGTATAGTGGCTTTTCTTGTGTACTCAACGCCAAAATGAATATAATTAATTCCTCCGAACGGGGATCGGAGCCTTCTGTCAGAAAATGTCTCAATACGCCTCTATAACGGGATATGTGCCTTATCCCGAATAATTAGATTCGGAATAACACAGTAGTAAAATATAAAAATTAAAGATCTGTTACGGTTATCGTGGCTCTAGAAAAATCAACAGTCCACATATAACAGGCCAATAAAATACATTTGAATAAAAAATAATAATAATAATAATACTTTATTGCACAAAAAATATATATATGTATTTCACGTTTTTTGTAAAAAAAATACTTACTATTTAAATATTAAAGGAAACTACAGAAGTTGTAGACTATTGAATAAATATGAGCCGATCATGACTACGAATAAATTTTTACCCGTATTGTTCTTAGTTTAACATTCTGCGGAAAACTCTGAAAGGATTTGTTTTTTTCATCTTTGAATTTTTTGTACTACATATTGTAGTGGATATTTCTATGTGGAACTAGAATTTTAAATATATTTCAAAGAGGTCGGAATTTCATTAATTCGTTTAAATAAAGTTTACTTATGTTCTCATGAATAGCTTTTTTCCCTCTTAATTAAAGTTGCTGAGTTACATATTTTAATGAATGCTCCAAATTCTATATTTAATAGTCCATGTTTACATAAAACTCTACTTCATTTGCTCTCTACTTTTTTAACATTTCATTTCAACTCTACTTTTTTAGGTACTTTGAAACAAAACTATCAAAAGAAACTATAATTATATCAATTTATAATTATTAAAATTTATAAATAACTATATAAATTTTAATAACACCTAATTCACCATTTAAAGTAAAATGTATACTAATATATATGTATTTTGTTCTATAGTTTACATAGCTACTTAGACTTGCAAGTAAATTTTAGTCTGATCTTTCTGTGACCCATAGCCCTTACATAACACGAATAAAATGAAAATATTTCATTCTCCCCGAGTGGGAATCGAACCCATAAACCATCATGTTTACAGGCAGAGGTTGCGCCTCAACGGATCCTCTGTTATTATAAACAAATAATAAAATAACTTATCTAGACTAATATTGTAAAGAGGAAACATTTGTGTTTTTGTATGTATACTTGTAATGTCTTTATATAGGCTATATTATATTCAAAGAAGATAGAGATACTTAATAAAAATACAATAATAGAACTCGAAGTGTGAAAAAAATTGTCATAAAATATTTGTCATCGTGTGCGCTATGGAAACAATTGATGATAGAACAAAAAAAATGATCTACAGTATTATAGTACGTATCAATATCTCCAATATTCACCTTGCTAAATTGAATCATGGTGTAGTTCAAGCGGGCAAAGCCGCAGGCGGTTCACTAATTAACTGTATCTAATAACAATATAATAATTCTTTCTATTATAATAATAACTACGCTTCTTATTGCTCAAATATCTCTGTCATATCGACTACGTATTTATTGGAATGAATTAGCCGTAGATACTTGAAAACTCGTCGTAGTGGAAGGTTTCCACTGGCTGCACTTTCTCGCCCCGCCTCGCCGCACTCCTTTGAGCCCATTTTCCGCTTTGGAAATTTGTTTTCTCTTGTTTACTCTCGATCGGCTAGACGTTACATGTGTCTTATCACATGTTTTTAATATTTATTTTAATACATGTGCTTTTGAAAATATTGAACTTTATCACATATATGTGCATACACTTATAGAAACACGTTTAAGAGTGTTATGTTTAAGAGCATTCAAAATTTTATGAACCCCTTGTAACATTATTAAAAATCTATAACCTCTGGGTAAATCCCTTCCTTTTTGGTTAGGAAAGTCTTTTTTCTTTTTACTATCAATTGGCTCCATACGTACGGGTGTTTGTCTTTTTAACATTCAATGTTTGTCACATTTTGATTCAAGAGAAAGCTCGCGTAAACTCTGATTGAAGTTTCTTTATGTAATGTTTTCTTTGCATTTGGTGTACGTTGGTGTTAATATTTGTTATGTAAATTTTAAATAATTTTAAATATCACCTATAGATCTTCTATGATTTTAAATTGACTCTTCTATAATAAATATGCATATAAATCTTTATTTCAGAATAAGTTTGGCTTTATAATTTCTTTCGTAGTTTAAAAGTTACCTGCGTATATACCAGTATAGCGACTACATTTCGTAATATTAAAGGTTTTAGGACAAAATGTAATTTTATATGTAATATTTTTTTCATGTATGTAAATGGTTTCGAAAGTTATTTATTAGAAGTATATGTAAATTAGAATATATATAGTTCCGAAAACTATATATTAGAAATAAACATATATAAAATACTCAATCACTCCTATCACCAAATCACCAGTTGCAATCACCCAGTTATTGAAAAGCAATTTTCACATCTGGAATTTATTATTCAAAGATAAATAGATTTAATTAACTTATTTTGCCTATAAATAATTGACATTATTTGCTTAGGTATTTTTTTGTATCTCTGAACAAAAATGATAAGACATAATCTTTTCTATATTTTTGCTTCCTGCTTTTGGTTTTAAGAAACTACTGTACCAAAATGCATTCATTTGGTTTAAAAATCTTCTTAGACTCTAATCAATACATATATACTTATATATATATTATAACAAAATTTTCTTAAAACATACTTCAGCTAACAGCTACATTCATTTAAATACAAATAATATGCTAATTATATTTAACTCAATGGTTCAAGAACGAGGGGGGATATAATTAATATCCTTAACAAGAATGTTTCACTTGAGAACATTTTAACAAATAAACGAAAATTTGTTTTTATTACAGCAACTGTTAATAGAATACTATAATATAAAACGGTTTGTTAGTAATAGCGTCTCGAGCGTGCTAGTTTAACACAATTAACTTCACTAATGTCACGTTGAATGGAGAACACACGAAGGAGATTGTACGGTATAAAAGAGATGACATTACACAATTATAGAATACAAGTAATAAAGAGTTCCAGTAAAAATACGCCCTTCAGCTATAACAAATTGAACTGATAATTAAAATATGCTTATGTTTGTAAAAGAATTATATTTTACATGGGTATTAGTTTATAACCTAATTTCCTTATGCCTAATGTATTTATATAGAAATTTACATTAAGTACTAAACACAAACATTAACAAACACTGAACATTAAGAGGACGAGGGACTCTATGAGGAAAGACATCATATAGCGGACGAATTAATTTGGGACAAGAAAGGATGTGAGATTGTCCATGCCACATTCGTACAGTGAATGGTCTCTGACCCTGATCTTGGACAGATGTAGCCAGGCCAGGTATGCCCAAGTCGTAAGCGAAAGATTGTTGATTTAATTCACCGTTCAATATGTTTCTGAGAAAAAATCACGGTCACCATGGAAAATTTAGATTGGGATAGAGCATAATTCTTACTCTTATGTGATTCAAAATATAAAGTAATAACGCGTACCACACTGGATGCCTAATTTACCGCAAGAGTCTACAGATTAATTCCCATTAATTCCAGAATGACCTGGAATCCACATCAAAGTAACATCTAAACCCTTCAGGTGGCATTCTGCATGAATCCTTAAAACAATTGAAGATCTCAATTTACTGTGAAACGGGTTTCCCTTTAACGCCATTAAGCTGCTTAATGAGTCCGTAAAAATAACCGTATGTTTAAAGTCGTGGGCGATGTAAACAGAATTGTTTCTAGCAAAGCAAGCCTCACCTGTAAACACAGATATAGAACGTTAAAGTTTCTATAAAATAATTTACTGACATTAACTTAGACGCTAGCACTGATATTGAAAATTTATCTAAGTATTTTTTTTATTAGCTCTAAGGGGACTTGGATGAAGGTTCCGCTTCTCATATCATTTTCACCTGATCTAATTTTATCCCTCCTTTATATGATATCCTCATAAAATCAAACCCAGAGAGAAGAGGATTCATAAAGTGCCCCGATTTCAAAATTTTCCATATTTGTTAATATTGGTATATACTCCTTTATATAAAGATATGAATTATAAAAGAATTATACTGTAAATTACTACACTTATGTAAAATATTACTTTACCCACTATTTTAACTATATAATATTGTAAACATTATGCATATTTATATCTTGTTACTGAATCCCATTTTAACATGCAATTCATGCAATTATTGTGTAATTTATATATTTTTCTATATTTTTTTTCTATATTATTTTTTTATTCAATCCGTTTATTTTCATCACCATACAAAGTCATATTGGCGAAGCGATTAGCGCTGGCGTCCTCGAAACGTCATGATTAAAGAACTGATTGGACTGATTTAATTAATATCTGATGCAAGTTGGTTTTATATAACTTAAGAATTCATACATTATATCGATGGTTTCGTTGTAAATATTTTTTGTATTTTTTCCCATACCTATATGTGCATGTATATTGTAAGAGTGTCCAGTAAGAAAATTTAGATATTACAATAAATTTTTAGAATGCAATTATGATTATGAATCATGTTATCAATAATGGTAGCTACGTGAAATGTTTAATATATTACTATACAATAGCGACTAATTGTAAACGTGTACACGCAATGTGTTGGAAATTGAGAGAAATATTGTTTTGACCTACCCTATTAATTCAAAATCTTCTATTTTGCACCAGTATATGCATATTCTAGAATATGCATATACTGGTGCTCTAGCTCTAGAGCTAGCCCAGAGTCCGTGCCGGCCAAGGAAAAAATTACATTAATAGATAAATAAATGTATATGACATTAATTGAAAACTAAATATATAATAATAAATACTTAATAAATCATTTTTTAAACTCCAGATTGTAAGCAATTCCAAACACAACGGATTTAAAATAGTGATTATTATTGTGGTAATAGGTAAATTAATATATGATTCCTATAAATTTAACTTTACTTTAAAATATTAAAAATAATATTCTCTTTAATTAAATTTGAAGCCGGCTTAAGTGTTTATTGCAACATCGTGTGCCAAATTTTTTACATTATAAAATTAACATAATAGCTTTTAGGTAGCTATTTTATTTTTATGAGATCCTATATGATAATTTGCGAAACGAGTAATCTTTGAACAAGGATTTTGTTACTTAGCTTCTTTATTTACGAGAAGTCTTAACGCACCTGCCCAAGTTACCTTTTAAGTTCAGAAGTTAGAAACAAATATCAATTTCAATAAAACTTGTTAGTTTCTGGAAGCTATAAATTTCTATTACACTCAAGGTGGTCTTTACTTGGTGTAAAACATCTTTAGAAATAAACGTTTGTAATTTATTTATGTATTTACTACAAGTGATGATATAATTTCTTTACAACTCATTGGATAGATTTTATTAAGTTGCTCGGCCCCTTACGACATAAAACAAATAATATCCTGATAAGGAATCGACAGCAAAAAAATGTAGTTGGGGGATTAATAAACTAATGTCCCATGTGGTCCAGTTGACAGCGAACGTGATCGTTGCGGTTCAATCTCAATTCCGGGGGAAAGATTAATTTTATCTTCGAATGTTACACAAAGTGCGATATTCGGGTGAAAAATGATGGACGGAGTGTCTTAGCACTAAGTTCTCTATACACGTACAATATATAATATGAAATACTTACTAGATCAGCCATCTTTTATGCTAAATGTTACTTATATATATATATATATATATATATATATATATATATATATATATATATATATATATATATATATATATATATATATATATATATATATATATATATATATATATATATATATAT
Source organism: Dione juno (assembly GCA_037127375.1). Lineage (NCBI taxonomy): Eukaryota > Metazoa > Arthropoda > Insecta > Lepidoptera > Nymphalidae > Dione > Dione juno. The sequence goes on from JAXRJS010000014.1 coordinate 2,832,893, forward strand.
ATATATATATATATATATATATATATATCTCTCTTAAAGAATAATATAAACTTTTACATAAATCTTCATGTTAAAAAGAAATTAAAAAATTAAAGATATTAATCATACAAATATATTGTTAGATGCATAAACGGAACGCTTCGGAAGGATACGTTAACCAAAGATATCAAGTTCATACGTGTTTAACTAAAGTTATCGTTGCCATACTATTGTTATTGAAATGGCGGTAACAAATAGATTAAAGTTTTACAAAAACTCTAGTATATATATCAGATTAACTTTTAGTATGTTATTGAAATCGGCCATTAGTCTACCCTGATATATGCGGATAAAGCTAACGAAAAAACACTGTCCGCTTGCGCGTATTTTACGAAAATTCCTTTATTTATTCTCTACGAAATTTGAAATAAATTATAATAATAACAAGAAAGAAAGCAAATAAATATATGCAGCGAAAATTAAAATATTTATAAGTTGAAAGTTCGTTTACGTAACAATCTTCAAAGAAGAAAATTAGCTTCATCTCTTTACGTGTCGTTTATACAAATAGAGTAATCGAGCGCAGGTGTGTGAGAGAAGTTCCAGTAATTAGGGGCAAACGTCTTTAATCTTTAATATAGCGCTTCAAAGCTTTTAAACTTAAATAGACGTTTTACGCTCAGTATGCATGATTATAAAATGTGAGATGTGAAATATCATGGATCTTTCTGTAATATAATATAAATTATTTACTACTAAGGACTGCTTTTATTTTGTATGTTTATAAAATTATTTTATTAAGTATCTCACTTTATCTCACATTAAGCGGCGTTGAGTTCCGCCACTTAATACCTAATGTCTTGTTCGCGTGTGGGTTTTATTTGCCTAATCTGGTGCGCGGGATAAAGCGTGAAGCTAAAAAAATATTATACAAGTATTTTCTCGATGTTCATAATCTTATTTATTCAATAAGCGTTATGTGAAATTTTCCATGATGTCCACAAATAAAAAAAAGTACAAATTTTACTACTAAAATATTTTACCTAAATGTAAAACACCTGAACGTAAAAGAGGCCTCGTAGTGTTATGATTGTATCTCCTTACTCATACTCCGAAAAAAAAAGTTGTCTTTACATCAATTCTTTTTTGCAGCCTCTCATATAAAGCGCGGCGTTTAGATTCACCACCCAACATTCTTTTTAAAATATATGATAATTGTAAGAATTTTCTATAATATTTATGGACTGTTATAAATTCATTTATTAATGCCCGACAATGCAATGTAACTTTTAATACTTTTACGTTAGAACCAAGTGCAATTTCGAAACCGCAAGTTGTAAATTCAAATGCCGCTTACACCTTAATAACATAAGTAAACTTTTTACGAACTATGTAGCCAACTACATCAAACTACGCAGATAAAATATCATCCTATAAATAGTTAAAGGCCTCGTTATTTTTATACTATTCTATTTCTCGTTATTCTATGTACTTCAAGTTCAATTTTTTTATTTTTTTTATTAAGCTCGTTACAAGTTAATTCCAGTTAGTTGCTCCAACGTGACTTCTTGTTCTTATTGTAATTTCTTTCTGGGTAAAAATAGAGCTTTATAAGTCATTGCAATTTCTCATTTTCTATGTCTATACATTTTATAGACTGATGTCAAGTTCGTTTCAATATTTATATTTATTATGAAAATAGCTATAAATATTCTTGTTTAAGATTTAAAGTGAAGAACAAAATGGTATTATCAATCATTTTTTTATATTTCTTAGGTATTCACAGGTCTAGTCTGTTGCAACAACTCATATTACATTTACACTAGAAATTGTAATTTTGCCGCGCAATAAATTTTCACTGATTTAATAAGAAGCAAGTATAGAATACTAGATAAAATCGAAGCTGAATACAGATCTAATTTGATCATAGCTCTCTTCTTCTCAATAATAGATCATAAAAGCAAAATATGAAAAGAACATATATCAGTATTGTAATAAAAAAGAATAGAAATTCCGTAGAGTTCCATAGATTTATCACGTGATGGTCACTACGACGAGATGGTCACCCACCGTCTCGTTGTAGTGTTGGGATTTTCAAAACAATATTATGTAAAAAAATTTGAAATCCCTTCCCTAATCTAACCGTGCATAGTGCGTCTATCCCTATAAAGAACGAAGCCACAAAAATTGCACTTTGAAAAAATATAAGCTTTTCATATCAAGTATACTTATTACTCTATTAAATTATAAAAGCCGGTTAGATAAAATATTGAAGTATGCAATTATACCCAAAGGGTTTCACCACGCCCAGATTGCTTAACGAGAATGGATGAGGTTTGGATAGTTAAGCTATAAAGCGATCAAACAAATACGATATCGCTAGGGAGTGCTTTATTTTTTAAAATATAAAGATTGAATAAAAAACTAAAAATTTAAACCTTTGTAAAATATAGTAATATAGTTAATGTGTTTATTTATATAATATAACAAAATAAGAGACTAAATGTTTGTACGCACACATTTTTGAAACTATTGTACTCTATTTGTTGTATTAGATTGTATATGGACATTAAGCATAGGAAAGATATTAGATATAAGGAAATAGCTCTTTAGAAAAAAATGCTTAACGCAATTAGAATTTATCATCAACGTGGATTCGTGGAGCTCCAAGTAACAGCTACACTGTAAACAAGATGTGGACATTTTTCAGTAATTTAAATAAATCAGAATGTCTTTGTGGAACTCTGACAATAGTCTATGCTAAATGTGAAAGTCATAAAGTCCACCAGTAAAAATGAAATTACTGATACTAATATTTTTTTACAAATATTTTAACTAATTTAATTTTATAAAAAAATATATATATATATATATATTATATATATATATATATATATATATATATATATATATATATATATATATATATATATATATATATATATATATATATATATATATATATATATAGATATATATATATATATATATATATATATTATATATATATATATATATAGTATATAGTATATATATATATATATATAAAATTTAAACGTCCTACATCGTACACGGAAGATTGATGTTAATCGTAAGTGGAGGTGAGTTAGGGTGTCGTTGAGACTTTTTAAAAAATGAAAAATTATTTGAAACTACAACCCAATAGATAGTATTTTTTATTGTATATCGTATATAACAAAATGTGTAAAAATACACACAAACAACATTTATTAATATGTCCTAGAGACAGTTTATGAAATATTAAGAGTTTGAATTTATTTATTACAATTGAATAATATATTGATTTGATCTTCTAATAACCACAATATATAAAGATACTCAATATATATATATACATATATATATATATATATATTTATATATATATATAATATATATATATATATATATATTATATATATATAGATATATATATATATATATATATATATATTATATATATATATATATATATATATATTGAGTATCTTGATTTACGATACGAACTTGTAGCTTCCACCAACTCCAATTAATTTTATACACCAATTGCAATTTTATACATCAATTAAAATATCAGAAGATTTTTTATCAAAGTTATTCACAAAGGAAAAATCTGCTTTATTATCAAGTCACGTTCGTTATTTTTACACCTATCTCATTTGAAAATATCGCTATATAATAATGTGGTAGCGGAGTATTAAAATTACATTAAAGTGAATGTTTTTGCTTCGATTTTTCGACGAGATGTTTATCTTTTGATCCTATTTTCATGAGCGATTTTTGTTAATATATTATTTGTATAATATACATACTTATATCGAAATAATATATATTAATTATAATATTTATATATATTTGTACAATTCTATTTATACAGAATTATATTTATATTTATACAGAAATACTTTCCATAGAATTAAATCTTTAATTTACGCTATTACTTCTTTTGGTTTAGTGATGTAGAATTTGTTTAGTTAATGTAATTGTTTGTTTTAAGTTTGACTTTTTTGTGGACATAGTAGAAAGAATACTTGACATAACTGCTTCAGTAATAAGAACCAAAGAAAAAAAAAATTAAAGAGCTTTTGAAATATTCCACAATTTATTTAGGTACTATCTTGGCACTATCTTGTGAACAACAAAAAATAATTCGTATAAAAGCAAAACAGAACTGACAAATAATTTCTAAAAACAGTATGAACTAAACTAAATCATACATTAAAAGCATTACCTATCTTGCGGTCTTGGTGTTATTTCTTACATCGAAAAATATGCGTTCCCCACACGCAGAAAGAACGAGATTATGGTGTCTCCTCACATGGTGATTTACCCACTTCTAGCCTATACCTTAGTATACTACATATCAGATCTTTGAAATCGCACAGCTTCCAAATATCTTACCAGAGTAGCAGAAATAAAATAGTGCTAAGAAATTTCTTTATGCTAATAAATTTCTTTATGCAAATTTAGAGTGTTAAGTTATAGAACTTTAAGTGTAAATTAAAATATTTGAAATATTATTCTCACTAGTAAAGATCAAGTGCACTTGTTATGTATATATATGTACATGCATGTGAACAGTTATGTACACACATATAAATACCAAGTTCCAACACGCTGCCCCAATACAACATTAAATCAAGTTAAAGCTAGCAAAAAGATGTTCTAGTGAAATCTTTTTATTACGTAAATATTATAATCAGTCCCTGAAAACTTTCATAATTGTATAAAACTAATAGCTCTTTGTCGAATTTCAAAGCTTATTTTGAAAGCTGCACCCGATAGTAGATAACAAAGTAAAAACTCACGAATATCAATCAAAAGATACAATTAAAACTGTAATAGATCGTTTCAGAACAAAGAGTTAACTCAACGGAGCTACTTAATTTAAGATGAGAAAAGTTTTTTTAATAACTCAGGTGAATTTTTATCTCATTTCAGTTTACTTGCTGTAGAATAGAAGGAAATAGAGAGTATCTTTTTTCTCAGATTCATAGGCGGTACGGTAGGCAGAGAAAACACTAGAGTAGAATCAAGACACTATGTTCTCCATATTCCGGCTTCCGGCTGTATCCGGCTGTATCCGGCTGTATCCACTTTAAAAGATGGTTGCATTTAGTTTTAATTATTTTTTTTGTTTCACTCCTTTTTCTTGATGTTTAATGTTATCATCACTTGTGGATCATAATAAATAAATAAATAAATGTCATGTGACGTGACTCATCAATATACTAATAATTATAAGAAAAGCAGAAGCGGCAATATTTATTGGGGACAGATTACTTGCTAGTAAAATAGCTCTTATAAATGTTTACGATCAATAAATTTATACGGCAGTCGTAAAATGATATAATTGACTTAGCTATATTTAAATTTGTATTATAATGTTTAATTATTGTTCTGTTCGCGTTAAGTATTCGATATAATATGTTTTTTTGGATCAAATCTTACGGTGGTAACTTGGTATTTCCATCTTGAAATATCTGCTGATACCTGATGATGATGCTGTCCCATAGCCTTAATCAAATAAAATTTAATCAGCTTCATGCTGTATCCCGCACATGGCAGGGTAGGCAGAGGGAACCGTAGGAACCCTAGCAACCTAGTGTTAAGACACTCCGTTTTGCGCTTTTCGCCCTTCGAGGCAGTCTTGAGTGGCGGAACTCAACGCCGCGCTTTTTGCCTTGATTTTACCAGAGCGAAGAAAATTAAAATCATTTATTCTCCCGGAGTGGGAACCCACAAACCGTCGCAATTTACACTATTGCGCTATGCCTCTGCGCCACGACGGTCCTAGATGTATGTTGTATATATTTATGTATGGCTTTGGGACAGCATCTGACTAAAAACGATTGCTATATTTAATACCCACTCTGATAAGACAAAATTCTTCGTTGATTTTCACACCTTTTTCACACATTTTCCTTTTTGGTTACAGGATTTATAATCTATAATAAATTTATTTACATTTCACTTAATGAGAATATAAATTTATCTTAAGTTAATTCTTGTGAGCGTTTTCATCAATCCAAACATAGTATACAGAAATAACACACAATATAAGTTAATAATACTTACAATTTACACATAAAATAGTAAATAAATAATAAAAGTCCCATAAAATTTCATACACAAAAAATACGCTTCTACTCGTATAATGAGTGTTATATTAGTAAGAAGCGGGTAACTTTAAATAATTTAACATTTTCTCATTGTAAAGTTTACCCAAGAAGATCATATTACAGATTCGAATTCTATTTGTAATCAGATATTCTTTAATATAGTTTTAAAATTATAAAAAAAATCAATGCTTTTATATCTTGATTGAACTTAATTTGTTGTACATTTTTGCTCCTTTTCTTCTTTTAATTATGATAGAACGTATTCTGACTAGTAATTGGCCACAAATATATCAATATGGTAGGGACCACGAGAATTTGTACGAAGATGTACCGAAGTGCTTATGAAAATGTGGGATACGGTCAGAAGACAACTGCAGTGTAATTGAGCCCATGACCATACAATTGCTGAATGGTGTATATTGTTAAGGCAAACAGTTTTATTTATAAACTTATGGATCTAAAAACTAATGGATCCAATCAATGAATAGTGTAAAATAGACAATGCATACGTTTATTGCCTATGATCATTGGCTTCCTTAACTTAATTTATTTATTATTGGCTTCACATAAATATTTATACTAGTAATCCTTAATCACCTGAACTAATATGATAATTTCGTAATTTTTGCATGCAGTTAAGTATTCCACAAAGTTATGATATATATATATATATATATATATATATATATATATATATATATATATATATATATATATATATATATATATATATATATATATATATATATATATATATATATATATATATCCTAGGAATATTGTTGATCATTCAAAAAACTATTCGCTGTTATTAAGACTTTATTGTGATTAGTTTTAATTCATCGTGCCTATGTTATTAAGAAAATCTATAGTAAAAACTTTTAAATACAAAGTGCGATACAACAAAAGTAAATTTACTATCTCACTATTACAAAGTTGAAGATAGAACTTTGTTTTACAAATACCACATAACGTTCTTCGCATCTCGATGGCTTTTAAGAATCTCTTGATCGACCTTCCACCATCTCTATAAAACCAGGTCAAGAACAAACTAAATCCTATTATGAGGGGGACAATCTATTCGTCTGATCAAACTCTAGAGAGTCTCAGTAATCAGTAATAAAATATAATTAATTAAAACGATAAAGGAAATAAATTTAACATTTGTGCTCGAAGTTGTTAAGCATTGTATGATCGAATCGTCGCTTTTATTATTTAAAGCTATCGCTGCTTTTATTGTTTGTTTTTTTACATATTCAAATTCCGTAAAAATAATGAGGTCACCATGGCGCAGTGGGCATCGTTGAATTCTGCCACTTAATAATATTTGTATTTTAGGTGAAAAGCGGAATATCTTGACTCTAAGTTTTGTCTGCATGACGATTGAACCCACGACCATCGCTTTTACAGTCGGACGCTGTTCCACTACGCCACGTAAATTTATTAGTAGTTGTGATATTACTAGTAACACAAATATTGCGATTTCATTGTTGTTATAGTTAGATTTTTATGGACAAGTTGTGAATGCTCTTAATAAATTTCAGTACGTTAGAATTCTGCATTTTATGGATATCTGAAAGAAAGGTTTTCCTACACTAAAGACCTCATCTTTAGATTGATGAGGATTCGATATTAATATGCGTTAGCTTATTTGAACACAAAGCTTAGTTGGGTAGTAGATACATAGCAAAGTAGATTAATTTATGAGCTTTCATTTTACATATAATATCATATATCTAAATAATAAACTATTTAGAAAATGAAAACATTCAATAAAATTAACTTAAAATAATAACTTGGCGCTGATTTGATTCTAATTAAAACGTTATTTTCGAATCATTACTCTTTATATCCGCATATAGCAGAGTAGGCAGAGACAAGACCCTATTGTGTGTTTATTAGAATGGGAAATTTAAAATAATTTAGTCTCCTGAGTTGGAATCGAATCTTGACAATTTCGTTGTCTGTCAGATATTGAGCTACTGTGCCTCGATGGTAAAATTATTATGAGTATGTAAATGACCAGTGTCATAAAATAAAATAATTTCGATTCTATAAATAGCTCTTAATGGACAAGCTGTGTGTCCTAATGTAAGTCAGTGCTAGTGTGTTTTGAATTTTAAGGATATCTAAAAAGAAAAGGATTTTCTACAAGATAGATGAGGCAAGTGATAAGGATTCTAAATTAGTATGTGTTGGCTTACAAGTATCTGATTATAAATGAACGAAATGCTTAGTTAGTGGAGTTATTTAATGAAGAGTCGAGCGTTTCATTAGCTTGCATTTTAAAATATTTTGTACATTTTTAATCCACTTGGAAAATAAATAAGAATTTTAAGCAATTTAAGGTAAAAAATATAACTTGGAGCTCTTGGGGGTGTTTCTGAGTGTTTTTTCTTTCAGTTTCACGCTTTATCCCGTATTTAACAGGATAGGCAGAAATACACTTCACTATTCGAATATGAGCATTGATCCATTTTCATCGAATATGAGCGTTCTGTCTTGTCAGAGCGGGGAAATGGAAATAATTAATTCACCCGATTATGGTTTGAACCCACTACCATAGAGTTTAAGCTGTCCCATGTGTACTTTTTACTTTAAATAAAATTAAATATTGATTTTCTCTTTTTTTCTCTGTTCTCTATTGTTAAGTTTGCTAACTTACGTAAGAACAGAGAGTTCCTTATCTATAACGTTGAGAAATTAAGGATTTTGCCAATTTACTTATATATTTACATTATTTACACTGTATTGCACGTAAAATAATTAATGTAGTGTGCAAAAATAAAAATATAAACTAGAACAAACCAGAAACGCCAACATTTTATTTCACACTAAATGCTATTAGTTTAAAAGTATATTTGTCAATATTTTAGATGCGCTATGGTTTATTGGAATGACTGTTAACCTAAATAAAATTTACACTGACTTTATTACACTGTCACGTTTTCGGGGCGTGCTTAAAAATGAATTTCAGTGTTGGTTTGGTTCATATTTAAAATTGTATAGTGTTTTAAAAAGTATAAAGGTTACTAGTTCAATATCATATAATAGTAAATATTTTCTATACTACATAACATAGGACTAAATTAAACTTAATCAACAAGAACAAAATTAAACTCACATTCTGATTAAGTCTGACTAAGCGATATATTAATATGCTGCTAAAATAATGCTGGCGGAAAATGTAGAACGGAGTGTGTTGGCGTAAGGTTTTTTCTACTCTTTTAGCAAAGCAAATATTAAAAAAATAATGCCGTAAATTATTCCTTGAGCCACGTGATATCCATGAAATCTTTTAAATTTCGAATTTCTATTATAATTACATTAAGAATTATATTTATTTTCGCACCACGTCCGTAGTACTATGAGTTAAAAAACGTAATGGTACTCCTAATACATGGCAAACCTAATAATTGACATAAATTAATACTTTACTTCATCTATCTACATTGAAAAAAAACGATATTTAGAACTAAAAATGATTTAAAAATCACAAGTCCAATT